>JAFFZR010028872.1:0-10458 GCA_018397195.1 Lethrus apterus | reverse complement strand
ATGGCGTCAGGGTAAACTACCCCGTCCTCTATTAAAATCGTAAAATTTTGATACTTCCCTATGGGGTAGATCATTCATACTCGCTGTACTACATCCCCACAATACCAGTTTCGCACCAAAGTAATATAAATCATCTACGTCAGTGGCGTCAGGGTGAGCCAACCCTCTATCTATTAAATTCGTTTTTTGATGATTCCCTATAGGGTAGATCATTCATACTCGCTATACTCTCTTTTCGTAATACCAGTTTTGCATCCACAAAATATAAATCGTCTACACCCATGGCGTCAGTGTAAACTACCCCTTTCTCTATTAAAATCGTAAAATTTTGATACTTCCCTATGGGGTAGATCATTCATACTCGCTGTACTACATCCCCATAATACCAGTTTCGCACCCAAGTAATATAAATCATCTACGTCCGTGGCGTCAGGGTAAGGTGACCATTTTTAAAAAGAATTAAACCATGACATATTTTGGCAAAAAAAACTTTTGAGGTGCATTCACCATTTTGTATTTTGTCAAAACTGGTGAAAGTAAAAAATACATTAGGTATAATGATATAATAGATTTTAATAAATGTAACAGATGTAAAAAAAGATACATTATATTAAGCATTATTCTACATTTCTAATTATTATTTTTGTTTTTTATATTTTTCTGATGAATGGATACTTTTAATAACTCATCTAAATTTTGAATCCTGGTTTCACTTCGCAATTAACCAAGACTAAATACCAAAAAACCAGTACTGTACTGAGAAAACTAGTACGAATGGTCACATTAGTATAATTACAAACTGTTTAAAAACATAACTTGGAAAAATGCTTACAAATATTAATAATGATATATGCAATGACTAGTTAACTTAAAAAAAAAATGTTTTACACTTTTATGCGGTATTAAAAAAAAAAGTGCCCAGAAACTTTCTTTAATCGTTGATATCTGTCTCCGGATAAAAATTTAGTACACCTTCATTTTCATTCTCAACCGTAAGTAACAGCAATGTGGTTGAGAGCGATTCGGTGCTCATGCTTATGTCCGGATCATAAGAAAGGGCGGCTGTCAATAAGCTAGTCATGTAGGTCAATTCGCGTTCGACTGATAACTTTTTTTGTGCCACCGCCAAAACCTGTTCGGCTTTGGTGTTTCTGTCCCAGCGCGTCACATCATTACCATTTAAAATGGATTTACGCATGGTGTCGCGTTTATCGACGAGCAAATAACGCTCCAATCGTGCAATTTCAATTTCGGTTTTTTTAATTTGTTGTATGATAACGTTGCGTTTTACTAACATAGCGCTAACGTACTGCAAGGTAGCAACGGAAAAAATTTCGGCTTGTAAGGCTTAGCCCTGTAGGGTTATGAGAATGCGTTCTTTGTGGTGTGCTTGCCGCACCAGAAAATCCACATCTACCTGGTAACTTAATAGTTTGGTCATATACTCATCGATGTTCTGCAGAAATAAATCGAGATCGCGCGTCAATTCGCGAAGCTGCGAGACAGAAATAAACAACATGTCTGTATTCCCTCTGTAGATGCTCTCTTTATTGAGGCGTTCGTGTAAAAACTCTCGTGCCTATTAAAGTAATGGTTGATCATTGTCGATACATCTGAACTGAGAGCAGCGGCCATATTTAGGCATTAGCGTGCTCGCGACGACAAGCCTGTTTGTTTCAGTATACTGTTGCACTTAATTAAACTCATAAGAGACAGCCCTGCCGCTGTCGAATATTATTATATTAATATTATTATAATAGTCAGTTCTGTCACCCCATTAATGCGATTGTTTGTTGCTTTTAGGTTAAATACATATGTACGTATATAAATATTATGCTGGCTCGAATTTAAAATACCTAATAGCACAGGTCTGGTATCGACTGCGCGAGGCTATGCATATTGTGTGCGCGCTATAGCACGCGTAGTCATGAGGCGTCACTATTATTTAAATAAAGAAGCCTTAAAACTCGTTTTAATGGTTTATTTATTATATTATATAAAAAACACAGTCAGAATGTAAGCAAACAGTGAACACAACCATATTCTACAAACAGCACGCCATACTAACAAAAACAAAAAAAAAAACACTAAATGGAGACTTACAGAATATGTAATGGGCATTTTTGTACCATTTTTGTATTTGCTGTCTTAAATATACGATTAGCCCACCACCAACACCTAAAACCTATATAAATAATGCATAATAAAAAAATATATATCTAATAGGTACTCAAATGTTTTTCACGAAAAATAAACATATGCAAACGTCCGACCCAATGCACTCGGAAGCACATTGAAGTTTAGGACTTTTTCGGGTAGAACTCGGTGCTGGTATTGTTCGTATTGTAAACGATCTTGTGAGGTTCTTTGTTGCCGTAGATACGCAGATTGCTGTTTTGTGGAGCGCTGTTTGGCGGCCGGACACCGTCATTGGAGTGGCTCCAGCTAATGGAAGTGTAGTCCTTGGTGTTGTTCTTCACCATACCCACCATGAAGCCGTGATAGTGGTCGTCTTGTGCAGTGCTCAATCCAAATCGCCCAAAATTATGTCTGCTACTGCTGCTGCTGCTTGGTGGGCTACTGCTGCCATTGCCGCTACTGCCTTTACCGCTTCCATTGCAGCTCCCATTGCTGTTGTATTTTGATGTCGGTGGAGCCATCCTGTTGATGCTGTATGAGAAAAAAAAGGGAAAATTAGCCTTTTCATGCGAAAAGACAAATGAGACGCGAGCGTCGATAGGCACACGATAATATACGGCGGGTGTGAAAGGTGAAGGGACAACGCGCCGAAAGAGGCAAAAGTGTTACCTTATTCGTTGCCTGGATGAAAAAAAAAATGTAACACAAGCGTCTAGAGAACAATGAGGACAAGTCTGTCTGGTTGGCGTAGACGCTACGACACGTGAAAAAAGAGAACGTCGAACCTTCGCTGAACCCGTCTTATATACACTACACCATCTCAGCGTTCTACTATACCAGGGTCAAGTGCAGTGCGTGTGTTCATCTGCGCAGGCAAGTGAACCGAGCGAGTGTTTATGTATGTATGTATGTATGTATGTATGTATGTATGTATGTATGTATGTATGTATGTATGTATGTACGATGTATGAATAGAAATGTATGATTGTATGATGTGTGTGTATGCTGGAAGTTTTTGTGTGTTGTAGAAGTTGCGGCATATGTAGAATGTTGGGTTTTTCATGCCTAAGTATACAACTACACGTGTAGAGTGGATTTGAAGGCTCAGTAAATAGGCCAATATTGGGTATAGTTGGTATGAAGGGATCGTGCACATAACTACGTGTGTAGTGTAGTAGGCAACGGTATAGAAGCGACCAGACACAATGCTGGTACACGTCATCAGACGTACAAGAGTCTTTGGGTCTCTTGACGTCGATTTAACGCGCGCCACGGCGCCTCTATGGCGCACCGTATATTTTATTTGTCACTTGGACGATAAATTACCAATTGGGTGCGCGTATTGTGCGCCATGGCGCGCCTTTCGACGACGACGACGACCGACGTCGACCATGGATGTGGAGGGAAAGTTTATGAGAAATAAGTAACGACAACGAAAACTTCTCACAATTAGTGTTATATGCGCATGCCGAGTCTTTGACCTTTCTGCCGGTCGGTCGCGAACACACGATCGCAGCATTAATATAACTGTGAGTAATATATGTATAATATATACGCGGTCTCTATTGCGGTTGTTGAGGTAATTGTAAATCAGCGGAGAGGACAGGACTCGGTGAATAGTGCCTGCCCCGCAGACACACAGACAGACATATAAGTGACTAGATAGTGCGTCGTGCAAAGGTATTACCGACATACCTCTCGCTGGAGTGGACACAACAAGAAAAAAAATAAATAATGTCGTGGGCTCGTCCCTCAACCTCGGTGATCGTTGTTTTGCTCCTGGGATTATTGGTAATGTTAGTGTTATTGCATTATCATCGATACACGTGGGATTGGGAAACGGATCACGGGTTACGTCAACAATATTTCAACAGATACGCGACGCAAACAAAAACGCCGGACGTTATTATTAGCGATAACGAAGACGAGCGAAACAGTGGCAGCGATGGTGCTGAAAGAGTCGTGGAGACACAAACAACCAGCGGCGTTCGTCATGCGGCAATCTAATAGAATAGATAGCGAGGATGACACAAAGCAGGAGAGAGAATATTATGATTGGAAGAAAAAGAAAAAGAAAGAAGATGACGAATTGTTGCCGCATACCTCGCACATGACCAACTTGACAGAATCCACGACGTACACAACCCCAACGGCACCCTCATTGTCACTGATTGAGGAAGGCGATGAACAAGAGGATTTAATTACCGCTGCCACAGCCGACAACAATCATATAGAGCAAAAACACGATCGATCGATACATTATAACAACGATATCTATAATAACGGCTTGAACGATTCGCGCATAGACAGTATTGAGAGCTCCTTCGTACAATACAACAATGTCGAACGGAAGAATGTCATTATCGAAGCGATAAAATAGGAGACTGCTTCGTCGACGGCCAAAGAGGTTTCGAATGGGTTACGCGCCAGGTCGCTGCGCGCTAAAGCCCTCGACGTTCTCGGTGGTTTGATGTAAGCGGCGCGGCGGCCGTCGGTCTTTGTTGGCAGTGTATTTCACCTACAAAATACGCCGCTCGCTTTCACGCCATACGAATCATGAATAATTATTGTTGTTGTTGTTGTTGTCCCATGCAAAATACAAATACCTACATATTATTCTAACGTGAAACAGGAAAGCCATGACGATGCGTGGCCAAAAATTGACGGCGTGGTTGTTTGATTTTGTACTTGTGAAATAGTGTTTGGTTAGACAAAGTTATGTTATTTTACACTTTTGTATTTTGTGTCTGGACATCTAAATCTACTTTATTTTGATTGCTTGTAACCGTTGATGGGGTAGCGATATAACAAGATTAAATTCAAAGAGAATAAACCTTCATAGGAGCAGATCCATAACCAGTCAAGTCATGTCAAAAAGTAATGTCTCGATACATCTATTACGCAAATGTGCTTTTACACACTCATTCGCGCAAAAAGAAATGGATATGTGATTTTTTTTTCTCCTCGAGGCCATGATCCTATATGCCCTCCAAAATTATCGGCCAGACTACCAGCAGAGACATTAATAATACGGCACGAAATTCGTATATATTAGAAAGTTGGGAAGCACACGGCCTGCGGTTTCGTCACACGGGTCATCGAGCCTTACAACGCACCGAAGGCCAACCACTTTACTGTGCTGTAATACATCGAGCGTCGTCAGCGCTGTCCCGCCGTTACCACGACGAAGATTGCAACGCGCGGGCGGAGAGCCTCCCACCATGCTAAAAATTCTAAAGGCACGCCTTCACGATGGCCATCGACAACCAGAGCACGAACGTTGTAGTCGTGACCAGCTTTCGGTGTTAGATCGCGATAGTTCAACCGCTCTTGCTAATGCTACCGTGAAAATGAGTGCTGTAACCGCCGATCACGTGTCTGAGCCGATGGAAGTCGATCATAATAGCGTTACGCAGAGTCAACAGCATGAATCGTAAGTACCGGTCATTGATCGAATCGTTATTATTAATATTTATTTTTTTTTTCAAATTATCAACACACTATCATATTATTTATTAGACGGTTGCACGAGAAATTGTGGAATTTTGTGTTGTTTTTTGAATGGACATCACGATGAACATAGAAAATTCACGCGCGCCACTCGAACGAAGACATCAAATGTATTTTTGCGTTTTTCTTTTTTACAGAGCGGGCATCATCCCAGTGTCCTCTTCATCGTCTGGTCGTGCCGATACACATGGAGATGGAGAAGACAACGGACGCGAGTGTACTGTCGGCGAAATGCGCATTTACAGCAAAAAAATTCTGACCAATATGTCGCCGTTTATCAATATGAAAAAGACAGTAATACGCGATTTAACGTCGCCTTTTTTGATCGTCGACAACAACGGCCGCTACATAATATTACTGAATAATATTATGTAGCGGCCGGTTGCATTTCGTTGGAGAAACGCGTCAGCATGAAACACGCGAGTGCCGAAATTATTGTACACGAAGTCTTCCTTCATGATGTAGATAACGCAAAATACGCGCATCATAATTTCGAGAGATTATGCGATATTTTTGCTCAAGGGCAGTCTATTTACTTTAGTTACGATGTTTATCGCGCTACGAACACCAACAATACAAATGCGCATACGACGTTGCATCAGGGGGGTCGGTTAGTAATGCAGGAAGAGTGCGATCGGCAGCTGTTTCGGCAAACGATTGCGAACGCGGAAGCTATTGACGTCCTGATGCCCCACGTGTTGCATCACTATCGCCTGCATGTACACGACACGGGTGAGGTGCTGGACCTCACCGAAATAACCGGTTATACCGCGCAAATTTTGGAGCAGGTTCGTATGCCAAATATGAAGGATATAATCGATAAATGTCGTGTAACGTGTGCTTCTGCCAAGCGGGTAGGAATAGCGTCGGAAAGCCGTATCGAATTGTTGAACACCTTGTATACATTTTGTGTAGACAACATTTCATCGGGCCATTGGCGAAATGTCTATTGCGACCTGCCGCGACGATGCCACGATGACAGCAGCAGCGATGCAATGATAAGTTTAATGGAGTGCGCGGCTCGTCAAGCCTTCGCGCCTCTCAGTCGCAGCGGAAACAAAACTCGACATGCTGCAACCGAGGCATCGTTGTCCGACGCCGACGATGGAGTGCCCTCCGAGACGACTCGCTTTCAATTAAACGGCCCTGGATAGGCTACTATGCTCCACTTTGAAGACGGACACAGGGTGGCCATTAACACGTTATACGAAGGCGCGCCTAAAATCTGGCTGTGGGTGTGTCGGGTGGACTTGCAAAAGCTGCAACGTTTGTGTCAAAAGCAGCTAAGCAACATACTACTACCCAATGACATATGCTCAAATGTGCTGAGACACAATATGTTTTTTTTTACTTTGAACTTCTTTCGAACCAACGGTATCAAATATCATCTGATGTTGCAGCCCGCGAGAACCACTGTCATCGTGAAAGAAAATGTTTTGCATCAGGTGGTCAGTTTGGGCTATAACTTTGCCGAAGTGTCGAACGTGACCACCCACGAGGGTATGTTTTTGCACGAACGCGGCTACACCTTGAGCTGCACGTGTTCGAGCGCCGTAAATTCCACACCGGCGCGGCTACCGTCAATTTCGCGCGAATATGCCGTTCTGCCGCGACACAACAACATTTCATGCGATGAATGCAAAGTCGTGCTTCCCAGCACTTCGTCACTCTACTCGCACTATCTTCGCATGCATCCGCGCTCGGACAGAGAGTTCGCGTGTTGTGTTTGTCAGACAGTTCTACCGTGTTCGGAACACCGACAGCACCGGCGAAAATATCACGAGTATATTCCGCAAAAATCGACCGCATGCAGCATATGCTTCAAGAACATCATCGACATCCATCAGCATATGCGACGAGCCCATCACATTTCATTTTCGCCGACGGCTCTACAGGTGCTCCCGGCCTTTCGCAAGCATTACCAGGAGCTGCTGCTGACCACGCCGATTCGACAAACATTGACGCATAAAACATCGCTGTGCACGGCGCTATCGGTGCAGAAGAACGACGCCCTCAGTACAATGCTGATACAGGAACTAATTGCCAATTTCGGTTAGTTGTAAATATGTATTCTATGTACCTCACTACCTGCCCTCCTCCATTATTTGTGCGATTTACCTAACGCTATATTATTCTGTTTCAGTATTCCTGTTACGACATTTGTTGTGCCTCCCCGACATTTTGCTGCCCATCAACATCACCGGCACCCCATTTCAGCGGTACAGCGTACAGGTGGAAAACGTTGTGATCATGCAGCGCAATCGCAACGGACCCCTCGTAGTGGATATTACGGAACTGTACCTATCGTATATCCTGCCCAATCCTACAACGCGCCTGCCGGAATTTTTCTTCCATAATTTTTATAATGCTGAACGTCTTGCATCGTGCGAAGAGATTATGCAAGCCTACGAGTCGACAAGCTCTGCGATACCCGAGGCCCCATCGCCGCCGCTATCACACACCGCCATCAACGAGGAGAACCTGTCGTCGTCACCGGACCGCCATGACGACAAGAACGCATACTCACGTAGTTTCGCTGCGAAAACTATGGTCGCCGCCACTTCAGGCAATCCGTCACCGCCACCCTCTGACTATACAGGCGGTGATTCATCCCCCGTCCGGGCGGCAACCATCGAGCAATCCTTCTTCGAGTTTTTGGTTCCCACACCACCCGATTCTTTAGCGCTCAGCGACACGGGGATGAGTGACAATAACTGTGGCGTCACCGCCACGACAGCACTCGACACGAAATCTTATGAGAGCGATACGGCAACAGCAATCACGATGAATAAAGAGACTTCTAGTAGTCCCTTCTCGATTACTTACCCTACCGCAATCCGAACAGATCAATTTACTTTTGATAAATTCCATGCAACCCCAAACTGCAAGGGCAGCGCTTTTGCTCTAAAACACGTCGACACCCAACAATCCACCATTAGTACAGCTGACAATCTTGAGCATGTGAGCACCACAATTCAGGATATACTAAATGAGAGGTCTGTGGTGGTCGATCCACCATCCAGCACTGTCAAGAAGCAAGTAGCGGCGTTCGCATTTCACCAATTGGAAAAGACAATGTGTTTACGATGTGGCAAATTAATAAAAAGTGACGTGTATGCTAAGCATTCAAAAAAATGTAAAGGCACTGTGTGTCAATCGTGTTCTGCTAGATTCGTCAACAGCTACAGCTTGACGAGACACATGAAAAATAAACACGTAAATTAAAAAAATTGTTATTTTATTTTCCTTGGCTAAAAATAAAAAAAAACGAATAAACAATATACTTATTGGCACGTACGTATTCTGGTCATCCTCTTGAGCAATAATAACAAAAATAAAATTCATGCTTTGAGCGTGTTGCTAGGACGCTACAGTTACTCCCCCTCCAGTGACAACGTTGAATGAGGTCAGTAGTATATAAAGAGGAACGACCTTGACACGGTATATATCCTACCAGTAGTTCACTTCTGTCGGAACCTTCAATCTTTTAAGGCGGCGACTGACTGAAGCCGAGCGCTGTAATGTAATGCTCACATCGAGCATTACATTACGAAGATCATGACATGAGTCCAGCGAATGCTCACTTTGAATGCATGACGATGCGTGGCCAAAAATTGACGGCGTGGTTGTTTGATTTTGAACTTGTGAAATATTGTTTTGTTAAGAGTTATGGTACAATATTATGGTACACTTTTGTATTTTGTGTCTGGACATCTAAATCTACTTTATTTTGATTGATTGTAACCGTTGATAGGGTAGCGATATAACAAGAATAAATTCAAAGATAATAAACCTGCATAGGAGCAGATCCATAACCAGTCAAGTCATGTCAAAAAGTAATGTCTCGATACATCTATTACGCAAATGTGCTTTTACACACTCATTCGCGCAAAAAGAAATGGATATGTGATTTTTTTTCTCCTCGAGACCATTATCCTATATGCCCTCCAAAATTATCGGCCAGACTACCAGCAGAGACATTAATAATACGGCACGAAATTCGCATATATGAGAAAGTTGGGAAGCACACGTCCTGCGGTTTCGCCACTCGGGTCATCGAGCCGCATAACGCACCGAAGGCCAACCACTTTACGGTGCTGCAATGCATAGAGCGTCGGCAGCCCTGTTCTCTGTTCACCCCCATCAATCTTATATAGCAAATGTGTAGACATATAATGTGTAGTTCTCCCAGAAACCGCCCGGCGCTAGTAGCAATTATTTCGCTAAATTACTTAGGTATCTGTTTTACCACAGCCAGTTGTACATAATTCTGTAAGATGGCAATAGTGACTAAATAAAATTCAACATATTTACAGTAACATACGCAAAAGGGATAATTATGAAACTACGTCAACTACGTTCAGCGCGAGTGAATTATGTATTTATGATTGCTTGAAGGTGCAAGAAAACCTTCATAATAATGTGTTCGCTTGTGCGTACATAAATGTAAATAAGTGTTTGTATACATATAAAAAAAAGTGATGTCATTATTGTAAAAGTGAACCTTTGTTACTCTAACGCAAGTGGATCGAGTTTTCACATCTTTCAAACCAGGAAGATTATACAAATCTGTTAGGTATAACGTTATAAGTTATAACACAAATTGTTGTAAACTTTTTTGATAAAATGTATTTAAAATATATATGGTATGTACGTATTGTATGTAAAGTGTTTTATTTAATTCCTGAAGTTTTCCTCGGTCTGTCTTAGAAGTGTAAATTTTGTTTTGCCCATTGCGTAATTACTAGAAAGCAAAGTCAAATTACTTTGTAGTAATAAAGCAATAAAATTTAAACTTTGCATTAAAAT
>JAFFZR010028871.1:0-10462 GCA_018397195.1 Lethrus apterus | reverse complement strand
ATTTGTACTAAAGGAAAGCATTATTTGACATGTTATTTTCTCTTCTGCGTGTTTTTTAAGTGGTCAAAAAATGGTCATCCACATCTTAAGAAGCTCATAATTTTTTTGTTATTAGATGAATACTTTTGAAACTTTTTTTGCTGATAGACACATAAGTTACCTACATTTCTTGTCTCTTGCTCCATTTTGTCATTTCTCATAGTTTAGGCGGAAAAAAATAATAACCCTCAACACGAACTAGAAATTTTAATTAAATCAACGAAAAAATTCACAACAAATGTTCGAGAATATACCGCCTTCTGCATGATTGCTAAGATTAACACGTCTAAAAAAATTGAACTGGATTTTTCTCATCATTTCGACATCGTTTCTTAGAGTGTCTACTACATTTTGGATGCGTTGCCATAATTCCCGCAGTAGACACTCTAAAAAACGATGTCGAAATGATGAGAAGGGTCCAAATTTTTACGACGTGTTAATCTTTGCATTCATGCAGAAGGCGGTATATTCGAACATTTGTTGTGAATTTTTTTCGTTGATTTGATTAAAATTTCTATACCTTTTCAACTTCAAATTGAGATTAATCATTTTCAGATTGAGAATAAACACATTCAAATTTGGACATAATAAATTGGAATCAGTTAAACACATTCAAATTGGGAATAAACACTTTCAAATTGGAAATAAACACTTTCAAATTGGAAATAAACACTTTCAAATTGAGACTAAACTCATTCTATTTAGGATTCACTATTTTCAAATTGGGAAGCAACATGGTTTATTAGAATAAATGGGATAGTTAACACAACAAAGTCAAATGTACATTACTTAAGTTATTTTAAATAACATTTACAATATAATTTACAAAATCATATTTATTAAGTTCAAAGCATCAGGTATAAATCTTTCGATGTGTGCTACATATCTGGCACAATTATTAACATTTATCGTATGCATTCTATTGATTATAATGTTTTCTAGCTGACGAAGACGAAATTCGGTTTGGGATATATTTGCCCTGTCTTCGCCAGCTAAAATTTGTGGTAACTGCACAGATAAATCTTGCTTAACAGCAACTTTTAAACTGGACCAGGCAAGTTCAATAGGATTGAACATTGTACTATACGGACTCAGTCTCAATAAACGATGGCCCATAAATTCTTCCTCTCTGAATACTGCTTCTACATCTATATATATGACAAGGAGCATTGTCTGTTACTAGCACCACGAGCGACTGGTACACATTCTGAGCACTACGCAGGCAAATGCGTACAAATTCGTTGGCGTCTTGTTTTCTGAAGGCACCCCTTCTTATTTCGTGGTGAATCAATCCCATATTACCTATACAACCGATAACATGGATATTGGCTCCACGGCTACCTGCAGAAATGTATCTGCATCGGTTTCCATTTTAGAGCGTCCTTGTCTTCGTGAAATAAACAAATTGAAGTTCGTTTCATCAATACATACGATGGGGATGTTATCGCCCTGATAATTTAATAGTTGCTGTACATAATCACGTCGTCTTACTTTATTATCTTCGCTATTGGTTCTTTCTGGTTCTCTACGAATATCTTTTAGTGTATACATTAGACCATCCAAACACTCAGTAGATACAACAATTTGGTGGCTTTCTTCAAATTTACGTTTAAGTTCTCTTAATGTAAGTCTTGGATTTTCTTCTATATACTGAACTATCAAGTCATGATGCTCTTCTGTAATTTTTGTCCTCCTCTTTCCACCTCGTTGTTTTGGCACCTCATCTTCATTTTTTACCCATCGATAAGACATTGCTCTCTTTATGCCTAGTGTTCGAGCGAGTCCTCTCCAATCTCCATTATTATTGAAAACGGCACAAATTTGCTTTCTGATGTTGTCTGCTTCTCTTTTCTTTATATAAGGCGGCATATTAACACAGTTAAGTTAGAAACTGTTCAAAATTATTGTTCTGACATTACCATTGACTTATTTTGATTCGCATTTGTTTATTACCAATTTGAATATGTTTACTCTCAATTTGAATGTGTTTATTCCCAATTTGAATGTGTTTATTTCCAATTTGAATGTGTTTATTCCCAATTTGAATGTGTTTAAACAGTTCCAGTTTGATATGTCCCAATTTGAATGTGTTTATTATCAATTTGAAAATGATTAGTCTCAATTTGAAGATGAAAAGGTATAGTTCGTGTTGAGGGTTATTAATTTTTTCTGCCTAAACTATGAGAAATAACGAAATGGAGCAAGAGATGTAGGTAACATATGTGTCTATCAGCAAAAAAAGTTTCAAAAGTATTCATCAAATAACAAAAAAAGTATGAGCTTCTTAAGATGTGGATGACCATTTTTTGACCACTTACAAAACAGGCAGAAGAGCAAATAACATGCCAAATTATGCTTTCTTTCAGTACAAATCCACATACCAAATTTGGTCCCAATCGCGAAAAGCGTTATAAAGTTTTCTCGAAAAAGCGATTCCTTTTTAGGAAATTTGTATCCCTCTAGCGGCTAAACGAAGCAACTTTGAATAGAGGTAAGTTGGGTTAAATCGTTCTATTTTGGCCTCAGGAATATGTGTTATTATTTTGTACAGACCTTTCGGTGACACCCCGTAGATTACATAAAAAAGGGAGAGAATGTAAGGTACAGTACAAAATGGTGGTATGATGCATCTATTTGGAGTGACCAATTATTCTTTATTATACAGATATTCTATTCTAGAAATTGTAAAAAAAAAGAAATGGACAGAATGCGGTGTCTTCTTTTGTAAATAGTAACTGAAAATACAAGTTTTATAAAATTTGTTTATAAAAATTTCATTGTATTCATCAAAAGAGAAAAATACAACAACCCTTCAGAGCCTGGAACCAAAGGTTCTGGTCACTTTCTGGAAGCAGTATTTGGATCCGGACAACAGATATGCCTAGAGGCCTCCGATCTCACCGGTTATTACTTTTAACGTGTTTGACATAAAAATGCTCCGGAGTTATCTTTTTCTTGTCGTTGCAGAAACACTGATGGTCAAGGATGTTGTTCCAAGTCAGAGGGATGTTTTTTTTGTGTATTTTAAGAATTTTTTAGTTATTTTTAAGACATTTTATTTATTTTATTGTTTCAAAACCGAAAAAGCCACTTTGGTTTGGCAGTAGTTTTGGGGAAATTTGGTGATTTTTCCCAAACGATGGCAATCCAAGGGTGAAAAACAAAGGTGAAAAATCTTATCATAAACAGTGCCGTGCGGTAGGTTTTTGGCGTCTGGAGCAGACATCGTTATAAATAACAAAATTCATGCACATAAGAAACAAATAGCAAAATATCTAGCCAACTCCGGCGCCCCTCATATCAGAGGCGCCTGGAGTGACCGCTCCATTGCTCCATGCAATGAAAATCACAGTGTTTAATAATTTAAATTAAACATAGGTGTAAATCGCAATTTAAACAAATTGCTAAAATTAAAATTAAATAAATTAAATTAAACTTTATTAGCGACGGTATTTCAACAAGACGTGAGGTGAGTAGGATATTAGTAATTAAAGGGTGTACTTACTTACCTTTGAAGTATTTCATTCATCTCATAGCACACAAGCACATTTACTCACTTTTACACAAACACAGAAACAAATATTACGAATTTGTTTACAACCATTACATTCACTCTATTGTTCTTCAAGTTCACAATGTGTTTACTTAAAACAATTACTGCCAACTTGTTCATCCAACACCATCTATTGACACATTGTATAAAGTTGTAAGTTTTATTTCGTGTGAAAATAAACATTGTTATACAAATTTACGGTATTTTTCATTGTTGTATTAGAGAAGTCTATTTATTTATACAGGGTTGCTCATTAGTGCGACAAATGTAGATTTTAGCCATCTAGATTTATATTTGTTCGTAATTTGGTAACTAGGGTCTGACCCTTCTTTTAAAAATATTTACTATTTATACAGGCTGTCCCAAATATAAGATCTCAACATCAACCTTCATATTTTAAATGCAATGGTATACATTTTTAATATTTAGAGTCTCTAATACCTATCTCTAAGAAATGTTCAGACTATGCAAATAGGGATATGCAATAGAGAAGCCACACATTCAGTCTCTACGGTATCCATTTTACTTTTGCGCAAGATTATACTTCAAAGAAGCGCGTTCCTCGTCCGCTTCAGTTTATTTTAATAGAGCGGGCGCACGACAGACATGCCGCGCGTAAAACACGCTCGTGTAGTCCTGGCCTAAGAGATCGGCTGTATGCTGAAGTTGGGAGTTTCGAGTAAGGCAGAGTTGCACCAACGCAAATTAGTTAATTCCTGATTATTTTCTATAGAAACAATTATTATAACAATAGCCATTACAATGGTTTCTATAGAAAGTAATACAAATTAATTAATCGTGGCTTGGTGCAACTGGGCATAAGTGTCGTCCATTACCTATGAAATTGAGGTTAGAAAACACAAGCTACAATTTCTATTTTATTGTTTTTAAATATATAACTAATAAGTATTATCTAATTACATGTGATTACTGAAATAGTTTTTGAATAAATGACGAATTTTTGTAGCTAGATTGGATGCTCTATTGTTTCTTACATTTAAATTTATATTGTTTTGCGTTTGTGTTTGGTTGACAATATGAACATAATCCAAGTCATCATTTCCATCAAAATCCATGCACATTTGATAACATTTATGGCTGTTTCTTCTTTAAGTAAAATTTTTGATATAGTATTTCAAATGCATTTTCTATACATTTTCGAGCATGCGATAAGCGATTATTGAAAATTTTCATTTCGTTACTTTCCATGTTTTCGCCGGGGATATGGCCTCATTATATACCTTTTTAAAAGATGCTTCGTCCCCTAGCATGACATTTGGTAAAATAACACTGGAATTAGGTAATGTTTGTTCTGGAGGTACATTGAAACGATTTGTCTCCAACAAATTGTCGTGAAGAGTGAAATAAATACTCAACCATCACTTTCAGATCATCGCCAGCCTACTTCAATAGTAACAAACCTTTTTCTTGCATCCGCAACACCTTGCAATCCTAGTACTTTAAATAATTAAAATAGATCGTTCCACTATAAGACATTTTGTTTGACAGTTTTCCATCAATTGAACCGTTTGGGAAATTCCATAGCGTTTAGTATTCTTGAATGATTTGTTCCAAACGTTGCTGAGTAGCAAATAGCATGCAATCTTCCATTAGTTCTTCCCAAATAATTACACTTATCTATTTCTGAGACTGTTGAACATCCAACTCCAAATTCGTGAGCCAAATGTTTATAAGTGGTTCCCGTTACCACAAATCTATAAAGAACGCAATGCCGTCATAAAATGCGATTATTTATCAAAATGTTGTATTTTTAGAGGAAACGGTAGCAGCTCGTTGGAAAAATAAGAAAGATAAATATCAGCGTGAACTAAAAAAAAATGTCCAGTTCTGCGTTCGGGAAATGCTGCAAATAATTTTAAATCAACATGGTCATATTTTGAAATGATGTCTTTCCTGAGAGATGTGATGACTCCGGAAATTAAGTTTGGAAATTTATCAACTCCGGAGCAGTCTCAGGATGATGAAATTAATTTTGATCTATAGGGACAGAAAGAATACAGAGATGCAATTAATCGCAGATCAACCGGCTATAACTTCACAACAAATAAGGCCTACAACTTCACAACAAGGAAGGGGAATTAGAAAAAATATATATATAAGAGAGGAAAAGTATCTACAATTAGAAAATAAAAAGTTGGAGCAACTAGCACAAAATTTCAGAAAGTGAGGAATTGAATTTTTTAAAAAATTTGATCACGTATATGAAATTTAATTCCATTCAAAAGTTACAAGTGCGAAATAAAATTCAGCAAGTCATCATAGACGATTTCGTGTCAATACGGGTATTCAATGCTGAATTTAATAAAAACAGATATTCTTGATTTAGTGACTTAAGAAATTTCTAATTTAGTCCATAATGTTTCGTTAATTTTGAGTTTCTGAGTGAATTTAATTAATTACTGAAATTAATACTGTTTTCTTTCTTTATTGTATCGACACATTCTGTACTCAACTTGTTTTTAAACGCTGCACGTATACATGCCCATTATTTCAGTTTTTTCCAAATATTTCAAAAACAAATGAAGATGGGCTGAATTTCTTTGCGAATTATTAACGAGCAACAAATTACGTAGTGTTGCCTTGATTTAACCGACTTTGTACATCTTAAGCTAGGCGAGTTACCAATGGGGCGCTTCGAAAAATGGACATTGTATACTGGATGATTATAAATGATTGAAGTTGCATAATAAAAATTAAAAATATTAAAAATGTATACCATTGCGTTTAAAATAGGCTGTATAAGTAGTAAATATTTTTTAAAAGAAGGGGCAGTCCGTAGTTACCAAATATTCGTTGAGAAAAAATAAATCTAGATGGCTAAAATCTACTTTGCCGCACTAAACACTTAAAAAGAATATTTGTTTTTCAGGCATTTTGTTCAATTTTTTGTCTTATTCTTCGTCCTTAACTTTTTCCAGTTTTCCTTCATACAGGCCTTTCATGGTTAGTTTTGACAATTATCTTTATTAATTTTTTAATATTATTTCACATACATTTTTATTGTTTTTCATTATATAAAAATAACGTGAATTTCATGAATTGTGTACGAATATCAAAACGAAAACTTTTTGTTCAATTAATGGTACTACCAACCGTACACAGATATGTTCATTGCGCCCACGCTTTTTCGTTCGTAATCCACCTCAGCTGCTTGCGAGGGTTCACAGTCCAACTGGGGGAGGTCAACGGTCAGTCCGTTTGAACCTTCAATTGACTTACTTTAAATTCCTCCGAGACAAGACCAGTTTCGACAAAGCGTTCCTTGATTACGAGAGCGTCGGCAATAATCTTTAAAATTTAATGGTTTATGGTGCTTAAGTTTACGAGTGCGGGCGTTTGAAGAGGGCGACGGACGCGACCGCATTCGAGAGGGATAAGAGGGCTAGTCGATAAATTCCACATTGATGTCCGTGCGCGCGACGTAAATGCCTAAATTAACCTCAAATGAGAAAATTTACTTGGGAAAGGCACGCTTTTGACGCGACACAAACAACTCGATTATGTTAAACTTGACCCAGATGCTAAACAAAGGACATTGTTCTTTGTCATCGATGAAGGAACAACGCGTCGATGTCATTGATGTTGCAAAACGTTATGGCCTTCAAGGTTATTTTTGAATAGTTGAAATTTTCTAACGCAGTTGAGAGTAAATATCTAACATTAAAATAATTGCATTGTAAAAATCGAACAAAAAATTAATTAAGTAACAAACGACGCACTTCGTGCGTTTGTTTTTGTACGATATGAAAATATAGGAAGCCGTACGTGTCCTATCGGCGGTACACATCCTCCGGTATTTGTCAAAGTGATTGTCACGAAACCGCCGAAGATAAAATAACAATGGAAACGAACCCAAGTGTCACTCGTTGACGTCATCCGTACACCAATTTCGATCGTTTTATCGGACGAACGTACTTTGTTTTCAACGGTTCGAAATGCCAGCCGGAATATTTCAGATAATCGTCCGGCGGGGTGTTATTTGCACGTGTCCGTTTGAAAGTCAGTTGGATTGATTAAAAGCTTTTAGTTTGGTGGTTTTTGCCTGACGTTTTTCTGTTGAAATGTTGGGTTCCGCTAGGCCGTGTTTACATTCTCCGTGACCCTTTTTGTAGATACATCCTTTTTTTAATCATTATATCTGTAGATCAGTTTGTATCCATGTTGTAATTATTCAGTGCGAACTTACATTTTGAATTGTTGTATGTATAAGATGTTACAAAAACGAAACTGGGTTAACTTGGCCATTTTTTAGGTTAACTGGAATATGAGTGAAGTGAACGAATTGAAAACTCGAACTCAAACCAGCGACATAATGCATAAAACAATTTCTGCGCCATCTACAGGTTTCGGAAAAAAAATGTATACCGTGCGGTCCAAAAGTATCCCTCCCCCATAATAATTTTTGAACGTCGTTATTGCTGCCTCTCTTGTTACTTTTCAAATTAAAGTTGAACATATGGTATCGTTGAATTCGTCTCTCCGTTGTCTTTCCAAAAACGTCAAAATATACAGTATGTTCCATTTAAAATAAGAAAGTTGACATCGCTTCCGGTTTCACCGGAAGTGGAATTGAATTTTTGACAGCACCAACATTTTATACGTAAAAATTAAAAGTCGATGTGTTTTTTCTCATAACGATAGTTCCAGCCGTTCAAAAGTTACCATGGGGCGGATACTTTTGGACCCCACTGTATAGGAATCTTCTTAAGAGAAACAACGGAAAAAGGGAAAAATTTCGTGAAAAATACACAGGTCAGGAAAAAGTGGGAAAAAATATGGAATAGACGAACTAGAATTACCCCGACCACCTCACACCCGAAAAAGTAATAAGGGCTTCAAATCATATTTGGAACATTTCAAGTTTTTCTTGGTTGAATTCTTGGGACACACTTGAAATCATATTAAACCATATTCAATAAAAATATCTACACTTCTTTTACTGAATAAGTTTTAATGTAAGTTTCCTGTTGACGAAAGGCAGGAATAAATAATAAACATTTGCAGCCTAGATCTTGCACGTAATTTACATGATTCACACGATTCCGCCGTATCTCGAAACGAATTGTTTTGTTTTAACAGATAGTTATTCATTTGTTGCAAATTATCAAACGTAAACAAACATATTTATGAAACGCGCGTGGATTTGATACCGGAACAGATTTCTGTGTTTATTAAATATGAAGAGAATTTTTATGGATTTGTTTGAAAATAGTATCCAGCCGCATTTATCTATTTTTTTTTTTTTTACAAAGAAAAGAAAATAAATTGGAAATTATTTAAAATGTAAACAAATGTAAGAACACGTGACGATTTTGAATGAAACAAATGTGTGACAAAAAAACCAATGAAAGTCGCAGGCTGCGTTTGTTTTGAAATATTTTTGTTTTTAGGTTGAAACGATGTTTTGGTTCGGCGACGTTTCGTCAGAGGTGCTCACAATAGAAAATGACAATCCATAACCTAACACAGCTTCAACAAGGACATTTTTTTCAATTCAAATCAAAGCCAAACAATATCCGAGCGCGTATGAAGAATGTATTTGTAAAATCCCTTTTTCCACGCTATAAACACAGGCTGCCCGTTTTTCGAGGCGAGGCTCACCGTTTAGCTTAAGTGATACAAACAAAGACGGTTAAACCGGGACAAAGCTGTGTAATTTGCTCATTAAAGACGCGTAAAGAAATTCTACCTATCTTCATTTGTTTTTGAGATATTTGGAAAAAGCTGGAAAAAATGGTTATAGTTTTTTTGACTTCTTTATTTACAATTATTATAAGCTAAACGAGATTCCAATGGTGAGCCTCGAAAAACAAAGTTGGTTAAATGGACAAAGTTTAAGTACTTACAATGCGCATTTCGCGTAATATAAAACAAAAGAACATCGCGTTGCTAAAATACAAGCATGAAGATTAATTTTTTAAATTGATCACCCTGTATATTTTTATATTTTTAAGTTGCTCTGGTTGCCTGCTATAATTAATTATAAGACAATTTTTCTCTAAAGCCGCTATTAAAAGAGTTTTGTAGAAAATAATTTTGCAAATTTCATTATAATAATAATGGTAAATAAATAATTTATAATAATTTCTTTTATTATTATTGATGTGAGATGCATAAGACATACTGATGCAGTCCGAAAGATGAAAAACATTTGTAAAACAACTTGTTGCAAGAGGAGGATCGATAACAGCAGTTCTTTTGTTTTTTGATTTTTTTAACTCTTTAACTAGCGATCCAAGAGAAAAATTGTCTTATAATTAATTATAGCAGGCAACCAGGGCAACTTAAAAATATAAAATATACAGGGGTGTTCAATTAAAAAAATAATAATCGTTATGCTCGTATCTTAGCAACGCGATGATGTTCTTTTGTTTTATAATGCGCCAAATGCGCAATGCAAGATACTTAAACTTTGTCCATTTAACCAAGTTTGTATCTCTTTAAATAAAAAAGTTAGCTATTGTAAAATAATTCGTGAACACCCACAATGCAAGAAATTATTATTTTTTTTAACTCCTTAACTAGCGATCCTAGAGAAAAATTGTTTTATAATTAATTATAGCAGGCAACCAGAGCTACTTAAAAATACAGGAATATACAGGATGTTCAATTTAAAAAAGTAATCGTTATGCTTGTATCTTAGCAACGCGATGTTCTTTTGTTTAGCGGCTTCAATTGTGATACAATCACCAACAAACCATATATATTATTAAATGGGTCTTAGCTACAACTTGGCGAAAAAAATTCTTTATTAAACACCTTCATTTATTTGTTATGACGTCATCGCCATTTTTTTTAAATGGCAACCTATATTTTTTATGTTTTATTTCGTTATGATTTTTAATTCTG
>JAFFZR010028870.1:0-10465 GCA_018397195.1 Lethrus apterus | reverse complement strand
ATCAATAAATAATAATTAAAAATAAAATTAAGCCATATTCAAAGGGTACGCTATGAGGAACAGTGGAAGAAACGTTCGCCCCATAGGACTTAATTCGAACTGTGAAAACCTTCATTATAGATTGATTTATATCATTTATAATTTGTGATATAAAAATTGTTTTTAATTTATAATTTATATTGTCTTTCCAACCCAATCTTTATTCCATTATTATTATTTATCGTATATTTTTTGTTGTTGGCAATTGTATATTTTTTTCTCTTGTTAATATTAGTTTTATATATCTTTTCCCTGCAATTGGCTTTTTGCTATTGGGTTTTGAATAGGTCTACCTTAGGTCTACCCCTGCGTCTCTCCAGTGTCTTAAACTCCCATATCTTCTTGACTGGTTTGCTGTTGTCGAACCTCTGTAAGTGTCCCCACCATCCTAATTGTCTTCCTTCCACCACTTCCGATACTATTTTGACTTTCAAATCTTCTCTTATTTGCTTAGGGTGACCATATGTACAGCATTTCGCTGTAGCAAAACGCCTTTTGAATTTTAATTACGGAGCGAACCCAACCCAGATCCCAAATATCCATATATCTTTGTACTCTAAATGCACTCTTAATAATACCTTTTAAATTTCAATTACGGAGCGAACCCAACCATACGTCAGTGTTTCCAACTATATATTTAATTCGAGAGAGGGAAATTTGAATGTGTGTACAGAATTAATGCATTGGAAATCTGGTCACCCTAAGCAATATAGACTGGAAAATAGTTTTATATACTAGCATTTTCGTTTTCCCCAACACTTTTTTCCTAACAATTTTGTACAATCTGTAGCAGTATGATTTCCAAATCATACTGCTACAGATTGTACAAAATTGTTAGGAAAAAAGTCTTTAACTTGTTAACTTTTTATTTCCTATACGTATATTGATTTCTTTGTCTTGGTTATTACCATTATTTTATAAAAATAATTTGAAAATAAATGTAAACAAAACGACAATTTTTATTTTATAACAAAGAATCAAAATCGATTATTATTAAAATTTCGAAGATATGAATGAATTTAAAGCAGAAAACTGTTTACCTTATTTTTGATGTTTAAATTATTAGTTATCAAACACATATTTGAAATCGTAAGACTAATAAACCGTTTTCAATGGAAATTTGGATCACCAGATGTGACTCACTCTGTATATAGGTACGATCAATAAACAAATCAGGCGTCACACACAATTTATTTTTAATGGAATTTAAAAGCGTACGAGGATATTGCGCTTCTAAAAGTTCGTAGCAGAGTTTTGCTTACCAATTAAATTTGCGCGTAAATCAAATTTTGTTAGTTTAGAAAAAATGAGCACTGAGAGCCAATTAAATTCACACACCATTCTTAAATAAAAAATGTTAGATATTAATATTAATTGTTGAGAAACCTAAAAACTTACGAAATTCAAGTACTATATATAGTTTTTTGTGAATGTCGTGTTTTTGCTTGTAGGTGCAAACGAGGCGTCAACTATAGACATTTCAAACATCCCACATTCATGTATTAATTTGCACATTTATGAAATGAACTAAAAACAAGTTTGTTTCATTCATTTATTCATTGACATGTTTGATGTTTTTACAAAGCGCCGCTTTGTTTAACTCTCCTCCCCAAAAAGGCACAAATGTATTTTTCTCATAAAGAAGCGATTCCGCATTTCTCGCAATGTTTGCTTTGTATGTTAGTTGTTTAAAAGCACGAGTAACAGTAAAATGATGTTGTATTCTATCTGCTAGCCATTCTTTTGTTTTTATTGTAGCTTCCGATGTTGGTACCACGCATTCTGCAATACCGATTTGTAAACATTCATTTGCGTTTAAAATCTTCGATGTTAAAAGTAAATCCAAAGCTTTTTGGTAACCGATACGTTGACATAACCTAAAAATATAATCATCAAATTTTAATATATTTTTAAATTATTATTTACTTTGTCCCTCCGCCCCAAGCTGTTATTACTCCTAGTTTTCCATGAACGAATCCATATTTTACATCATCAGTTACTATTATAAAATCACAAAACGTGGATATTTCAGCACCACCTCCAAGAGCACATCCATTTATTAAACAAACACTAAATAAAGGCAAAGCAGAAAATTTCGTCAAAGTATCTTGCATCCATGTACTCATATAAAAAGCACCATCTGGTGTTCCACTAGTTTTGGCAAAATTTAAGTCTCCTCCAGAACAAAAATTTCCTTCGCCTTTTAACACAACAGCTTTTCCCACAAACCATTTTTCTAAATCTTCAACACAATCACGAAATTCCACCATCATACGACCTATATTTATGGATTATTGGATAACAAAATTATAAATTATGTATTTAGTGGCTACTGGAAATTGTATATATATTTATTAATTTATGTGAAAATCTGATTAAATCGGCCAAAAATATTATTATTACCAGTTATAGCATTTCTTTTTTCTGGATTGTTCAGTACTAACGTTGCAATACCAGTTTCATCGTTTTTTGATAATAAAACATTTCCACCTTCGTGATTCCATAAATATCTGCGTATTTCTTCAAAATTTATTTGCAAATCCATCTAAAAAAATCTATGTTTTGGTTTTAAAATACGAATTTTTAAATAAACGTACCTTTGTTTAAATAAAAAGTTTCTTCGAATAAAACGAACGTATGTAATGCGAGTCGTAGTCGCATTTGGTTGCCTAGTTTATGTGCAAGTCACCATTTATGTAATGTCAAAGGTTAATCCTTTTTGTGCTTTAATTAAATGTTAACTATTCAGTTTTCATAAAATGTACGTGATATTTCTAATATTAATTAAAATATGTATATAATATCACCTCCTACTTCATTGAAAAGGCGATTCATGACACCAAAAAAGGAATCGCGCGACATGCAATAACTAGTAGAAATGAAAGGCAGTTTGATAATAAAATCAGTATTACTAGGTATTACGTATAATATCTCGAAGACGATATATTGTGTAATGCGCCGTATTGGCAATCGCAAAATGTTGGAAAGGTAAGTTCAAACTTAAATTTTTATGCTTTAGAATGGTTTATTCGTACAAAAATAATTTTTCTCATTTATGTTTTTTGTCAGAAAAATAAAATATTCTATTATGATAATAATAATTATCAAAGTAGTTTTGGACAATGTCTAAAACTATACCAAACATGACAAAAAACATTATGAATAAAACTACCGTTATTATAATTACGTCAATTAAATAATATTCAAACCAAATTAAATCAGCAGCTTTAGATCTCATATGATCTGCACCTCCATATCTCACAACATATTCAAGCCAATATATCGCAGTATCCATTGGATTCATTGGTCTATCCCTAAATAATTTTGATAATTTCATAGCTTGTTCTTTGTAAGAATGATTGCTTGTTATGTCATTAATGGCGTCCAAAAGATTTTCGGAAGTTACGTTTTCATAATCCAAAACTAATCCAGCACCAGAACTTAGGAATTTCTTCACATTTCTTCTTTGATCTGGAAACACAGGTATCCCCAAAATTGGTGTTCCACAATAAGCAGCTTCTTGAATACTCATAAGACCACCATGCGTAACAAAAACTTTAATTTTTGGATGACACAATATGTCAATTTGTGACGTCATTGGTAAAATATGGACGTTTTCTGGAACTTCAACGGGTAAATTGCGATTTATCCCACCCCATAAGACAGTTTGTGGTAATTTTGAAAAAGCATGCGTTAAAGCCATTAATTTTCCCCTGGGTACAACTTCCATGTTGATTATGGTACCCATACTGAAATAAATAATACCATAACTTGAAGATGTAAGTGTTTCCAAATCCTAAAATTTTTTTGTTTTATAATAGCGTTTAATTTGTTTAAAAATCTTACTGGTGGTAAAGGTTTTGGGGTTTCTATATGCAAACCTCCTATTTCTACAACACCAGGTACCATAGGACGTGCTTCGTTTATTGTAAAATGCGTATTGATTAATAACAAACTAGTGTTGAATATTACTTTATCTAAAGGTAGTGAACTATTACCAAAAAATTCTCTAGCTCTCATTTCAGATGGAACCGTAGATAAAAAGAAATATCTACGAAATTAATTATTTAACAATTTATTTATTTCTTTTTAATTTAACTTACCCAATTTTTGATAAAAATGTTGCCATTACCATTTGAGCTTTTTCATAAAGTACCATTTTGTTATTTGTGGATAGAAAATAATTTGGCACGTATGATGGATTATCCGGATTACCCATTCTCACACTAGCCCATGGTAACATATCAGTACTAGAAATTCCAACAACTGGTGTTTTAAATAAGTTAGCAAAACCTAACATACAGTCAGTTCCATAAACTTCAGCTACGATAAGATCAAATGATAATTTACTATCTCTTAATTCTATAACTGATCGTTGTCTGAAAATCGGTTTGCAGATGTTACTGCCACATGTTCGAAAAATGTGATAAGCTGAACCCCAAATTCCTTTGTCTAAGTAACTATCAAAAGATACATTAGTAACCCAAGGTAAACTTCCTTCAATGTTAATATCATGATACCTAAAAAAAATTAAATAAATTTTATCAAATTAGAATTAAAATTTTCATACTTAGGTATAAATGATTTTTGAGGAAAATGACTGACAACGTGAACCTCATGTCCTTTCTTAACAAGCCCTTTCATTAATTTCTCGAAAACTACATAATGACTCTTTACGGGTAGCGGAAATAATCCTAAAATTCTTAAAGAATCACATTGTGATATCGTAAAAATTAGGGCGAGTAACAGAATAAAACCATGACGCATCCTAAAAAATTATTCCAAAATTTTTAAGACCAAAAAAAAGCAATCACTTACTTGTATTAGTCGTTATGCAAAGTAAATTGAAGGATCAATGCGTGAAAAGTGATAAAATTTAATAGAAACCCACAGTATTTATGAAACAATTAACAATGGATTTTTAAGGAAGACAATAAGATAATTAAATTTTATGTGTAAAAATTTTAAATGGTAAATCAATACTTTTAATAGAAAAAAAAATGTTTTTGTAGGCTTTTTCGTATGCAAAAATTTATCGCGTGTTGCAAGTTGATTGTTGCCATCTCTCGCATTTGATTGAAAGTATTCTTTGTCTTTTGGCGGGGGAAATAGTATCGTATGTACACACGAAGTTAATGTTCAACTAATGGTCGTTGAGTATGTATTAACGAGGTTTTGTAGGTGATTTCGTACATTTTGTCAATTGTATTTATTTATAATCACAGGTAAGAAATTCATTTTCTAAATATTTGTTTCATTAAAAAAAAATAAGAATTTATACGTTACCTTTTTTTCTACCAAGACCAAAACGCCTATGTATGTTACATTAAATATAAATAACTAAAAGGATATATGTAGGTTTTACAAGGGCAATGTATTTTTCTTCACATTGACAATCGAGTAAATTGAATTGTAAAATTTATGTAATATACGTTTCATTCATTTTCAAAACGTTTTGCTTCAATTATGCAGATTTTGAATTTACGGTCCAGTTATTTCTCAAGAAACATTTGAAAGCTATTTAAAATTCATATTATACCCTACATGTTCATAATTTTTATTACTGCATTCCGGTCATACAAAAAAAATAACTATTTGAAATAAATTTCAGAACGATTCATTAAAACCATGAGGCTTTTTAAAAGAAGATGCTCTGATCCGAATCCACAGTTGGTGAGCTTGTCACCACTTTCCGATAATGAAAATTCAGCCAATCAGGAACAAACTGCAAAACGTGACCCATCACCTATATCTAAATCAAGTAAGACAGTACTAATGTTTATAAAAAATCCCGCGGCAACATATATATTTAAAATCCATTGAAGCTGGCAACTTATTTGTATAATTAATTCTATGGTTCTGAAGTTCGAATTGTTAGTCCTCGTCAGCATGGGTTTTGATTTTGCGCCGCACATATTGTCGAAATTCTACAGGGTGTTATGGAAGTCCACGTAGAAAATCGCGATCGCGGTTTTTAAACAAAATTTTGTTTGTAATGTTTTTGAGTGCCAATTTTTTTTTTATTATTTTTCTAACCCCTTATTTGACGCTCCGCACATTGAAATCTTATGAATTGAAAAGTCCGAGAAAGTGAAAATGTTTTGTGCGATAAAATACTTTTTTTGGAGCAAAAACTGTTGGGTTGTTTACAATGTGTTTTCAATGAAATTATTTATTAACCTACCTCAATGCGTAGTATGTTTTTCTTGTTACCTAATAGTTTTTAATGTTTTTCATTCCTCGATTTTAATCGAGTAATTTTTGCGGACTACGTTATATCAGTGGATGTGTAAATACATAGGCGGGTATGCATTTTAGGGTTCAAACTATTTTTAATTTTAACTCTGCTTAAAAGAATTTAGGGAAAAAATAAAAGTAATGTTTGTTTTAACAAGTTCTAATGGTGATTAAATAACACCCTCTATATTCCAAGTCTTGAACTTTTATTTTCTGTTTAACTTAATTTTCTAATTTTATTAGATTTAGCAACATGGGGTAGAAAAGTTGGTGAAAAATGGGAAAAAATAAAACGAAGTGATTCTTCAGAATTATTGACGTCAAAAAGGAAACAATGGACACCAAATACAAAATCATCTAATACCGAACAAAATAATACGAATTCGAATCCGACTTTTAAAAAGATATCTCGCGTAGAGTCTTTCAAAAATTTATTTACCCGATCCGAACGAAATTCCGATAACGAAAGCGACCATAAAAGCGATTCTGAATTGCATAAATACGATTTAAAACATAGAACAAATCAAAAACGAACGCTACGAACTAAAAAACGTTATAAATCGACTGTGGATAATTTAGAATTGACACAACAACAATTAATTGATTATTTATCGATTATGCGACCGAACAAAGAAGAATTGAAACAACTAATTGATGAATTTAATGGAAACGAAGCCAAAAAAACAAAGCCAAATAAATTGGCAGCTGTGAGTGAAAGTAAATCCTGCACAACAAAACCTATAGGTAAATTTAGAAGTGTGAAAAATATTTTCTTCATGCGATCTTCTTCGAAATCTGACGATGAAAGTGATCACAAACGGCCAAATTCTTCAGGAAGTACTTCAAGTCTATCTGAACTGTTAAACAATTCAAGAAAAACGTTATCGCATTCTGAAATATCATCAGTGTTGACTTCGATGTTGATGAAATCAGATGAAAGTGGTTATGGGACCGATTCAACAAGAGGTTCTTTAAAATCTAACCAATCAAGAGATACAGTCACAGATGATACAATCGTGGAAAACACAACAGTCATACAAAATAAAACTATTATTGGAGATGATACTGATACAGCTGACGACGAAGATATTCCACCAAAAATGAATATATTGAGGTCATCCTCTCGCATAAAAAGAAGACGTTCACAAAGTGGTGATAATGAACAAACAAGAAAAAAATATTTGAAAAACCCCAATCCAGAAAACGAAAAGACGTTAGAAGAATTGAGTAGACATTTTAGCCAAAAATTAGATAATTTAAGCTTGGAATTCAATACCATTCGGCCGAATTTATACCCGAAACCTGAAAAGGAATATAAATGCATTCGTTTAAAAATTGACAACCTCGAGCCTGTTGGCATAGAAATTTCTCCACATCACAACTCAACTTATATTATAAATAAGATAAAACCACTTTCAATAGCATCTAGGTGAGTTATTTTTAATTTTTTTTTATGTTTTCATGGCGTACAATTTCAGGAATGAGAATCTTCAAATGGGTGATGAAATAGTCAAGGTAAATGGGATGAGACTTAGAGGAACATCTTTAACAACTGCACTTAATTCCTTCAGACCATTAAACGGAGAAATCGAAATAGTTATATCAAGATTGAAACCAACCCAATGTGCAAATGCTAGTCCTGATTGCCCGAATTACACCAATCATGTTCCTGCAATTGGTTATTTTAGTTCTGGACACAGTTTAATTAAAAAATATCCGTTTGATGATTGGAGAGGATCTATAGCGAAGACAACGTGCGATGAAAAATCTCGAAATGAAAATAAATATTTGAAAGAATTCGAAGACTGTGAAGAAACTCGAGTGACTTTTACTGAAAACTCTAAAAAACAAGAAGAATTGTTTAAAAAGCCTTCAGATATAAAAATTAATCGGGAATCATCTGGTATGTTGAAGTTTTCTTATCAAGAAAATTCAACGCGAAGAAGTAGCTTAGCGATACCTGTACCTAATTACCGAACTAGGCATACGATTTTAAAGGCGCATTTTCGCAAAGGTCCCGGATTGAAATCTCTAGGATTTTCTGTCGTTGGTGGAATTGACTCACCCAGGGGTGTTATGGGAATTTATGTAAAAACCATTTTTAAACTTGGACAAGCAGCTGAAAATGAGTCGTTGAAAGAAGGTAATTTAATTTATTTTTATTCTTTCATAAAATAAGATTTTTAGGGGATGAAATTTTATCGATTAACAACATGACTTTAAAAGGATTAACACATAATGAAGCGATAGCCATGTTTAAAAATATAAAATGTGGTGATGTCAACTTAGAGATCGCTAGAAGGGAGAACCATCAAAGACGATCGGATTCCATTTAAACCAAAATATTTACAACTTACTTGTGATATTTAAAATTATTAATACAACTTGCCCATTAATTTACATTCAATATATAATCATATTATTTAGGGGTTAAAAATCGTTTAAAATTGATATTAAGTTGAATTATGAAAAAACAAATTTATTTTTGAATTTATTAATAGTATTTAAACATTAATTCGTTAAAATGTTAAATTGTTAAAATGATATGAAAAAATATTTCAGCTCTCGTTTTGAATTGTATATTGTTGTTATTTTTGTTCTAGGTTAACTTTGTTAAAACTTTATCTTAGGGATTACATTTTCAATCTTCTTTAAAAATAAACCCAACTTCTATGTATAATTAATTCACATTTAACGAGCTTAACCGCGCTCAGAACAGTTAAATTTAAATCTGTTCTTAAACGTTCTTTTGTAATTCGTAAATGACTAAATAAAAACAAATTTATTGAATCTTATTTTTCTTAAACTATTCACTTTGAAAATATTTCGCTAGATTTATGTTAGTGGCCAATTCAAATTCCTTAGAATACATTTCCGATGGACATATGTCCATATTATAAAAACTTATAAGAAAATAAGTAAATGAGGATGTAGTTGAAATTGTTATTTTGGTCATATTTGAACGCTCCCATCTATCATCAACGTCATTTCCGTGTGATAAAACTCATTTCACAAATGCAACAAATGGAAAGCGAAACATAATTTGTTTCCTGCCAGACTTTGTAGTGTTGGTTTTGTTAAACAATTTGCAAAGAAAAGTTTTTAGCAAAACCAGCGCCTGAAAATGTATACATAGACTTGTTCCTTTATATCAATTTTGTATACACTTTCTGCTTGAAAAGTAAGAAATTCTCTTTGTCATGCAAGTTAGAAGACGCAACAGTGTCCTGCTCTATTTAATTCTGAGTACTTTAGAGTAACACAAACGAACAACATGCAAAGAAACATAAAGCTCTTCGCTTGTTGTGTTACTCAAATCAGAACTCGCCACGTGAAGCCATATCGAGTTATTGTAGGAGTCAGGCCACCTTTTTACTCCTCTCTTATTTATTTACCTAATGAATGTTTTAAATCACAGAATAATGTGCAAACAGAATAACATGTTAACATTTCTCGTAAGAAGAACGAAAACTCGAAGGAAATCAACAAAACTATTGCAGGAACATACCAACTTTTTCTCAATTATCCTTTCATAATTATAATTAAAAGTGCAAAGAATTAAACATTTAATAAATTGCTGTTTTATTCATTCATATGAAGAAAACAATTAAAAATTAAATCAAGAAAATATTACATTAGCATTTTGTTGGAGCATTATGTATACTTTTCTTTCTTTGAGAAAAAAAATGTGTAAATATATTAAATATTTAAAAGAATTGAAAATTAAATCTGAAATTAAAAATATGTTCATATAAGTTTGGTCACACAAATTTAGAGCCCGTTTAAGTTTAGAACTCTGATACGTCATCAATTGATCCGCAAATAGTGGGAGAAAGTTCATTGGCGTAGGTTAGAATTATTTCTTGCTCGTTTCATGTCAGAACTCTGATGCGTCATCAACGGATCTGCGCGAAAAGTGGGAGAAAGTTCATTGGCGTAGTCTGAACGTGAGAAGCGGGTAGTTATATAATTTTTAACAATTTTTAAATTTCTTTACAATAATATTAATTAATTAGATATAATAATAATGGCAACTAAACATGACATGTCAGAATGTGTGAAATATGCCGAATAAAGGCATTTGCTTTCTTTCTAAATAATACCACCCGATGAATGTTATTTATTCAATGCAACTAGTTTTCGTTTGCTAAATTAAGATAAGAAACAATTTATGTATGTAAGCATTGTT
>JAFFZR010028869.1:0-10467 GCA_018397195.1 Lethrus apterus | reverse complement strand
ATAAAAGGAACCATAAATGACTTGATAAACTCGAGTGCTTATTAAAATAAAAAGTGTAATTTGTGTGTAAAGTGATGATGTAAAGCCCGAAGATAATATGAATCGCACCGAAATTAAAGTTTAGCGACGAACGTTTCATTAAAATAATACGTGTATTTTCAGTGCAAATTTTTCAACAGCGTGATACATTTTGATGTACACTTCGGGTAATAGATGGTGCTTGCGGTGTAATAATAAACGTACTTGCGCATGCTACGCCGAGACGAGATTAGGTACCGATAAGGTATGCATTGTAAAATTGTTCGACAAATAACACCGCCGAGTGATGAAATGATAAACTCAATTATGAGGTTCGATACTATGGAAAATTACACTTTATTGCCTCCTCCTCCTCTTCCACCACGTCGATATTTAAAATGGCAGCTTTCGATGGCTTCGTAAAAATGATAAATATTTAATGAGAGCCGTGCATCATTTGCAGCGCGTAACTTACAATTTTACTTTTATTAAAATGCACTTGAAAAGTTGTCAGAGTCGATAAAAATGTAACATGAGAGAAAAAGATAACGAAAAGTTGGGTAGCAAGCGAACACCATGCGCACATACAGGAACGGCTTCAACAATATGATGATATGTATTATTATTAATCTAAAATTAAAATTATTTTAGAAACACTTAGCTATGAGTAAATGTATTTTTTTATTTTTGCTATATCTGTTTTAAAACCAGACAATAAGAAAGGCTAACTCATTCCAAAGTGTGTTAACCACTTTGGTGGCAAACGCAACATCCGTTTAAAGTTTTATAAAAAATTGTCATAAACTTCATAGTTTAAAACACAATAAAATGAATTTATATACATTTATATAAATGATCAGCTTTGTTATCTTCATTCATATTATTCGAACCTGATGCCAGTCCTGCACGTACACTCACTCAACTCGGCAATTTAATAAAGTTAATAAAGTAATTTTCTTGCGGCTTTTATAACCGGTATCTTGTAACTTGTTTTATCCACGATCGAGGTAAACTCGTCGTACGTATACCGTAAATTACGCGTGTTTTCGATTCCAGTCTCGTGTGACCCAAACACTGATTATAGAGTAATCTAACCCTCGCCATCTTAGAATAGGAATTAATGTGAAATGGCGGCTATATCGTTCTCCTACAAATTGAACACACACTCAACTCTAAACTATAATTTGTTTTAAAATAAAATGCTAGACCTTACATTGTTACCAACACGAAAGGTTAAATGTTTCCGTTTGTTAATTTATATCAATAGATTATACAACTTTTCACTTGAAAATGTCCATTTCGATGATAATTACCTCCGAATACTTGAATTATGAACGAATTTAATTTTTTAATTTTTTTTATATTCACACAATAAATAAAATTGTTCTTTTATGACAGGCTCTTGGTAAATAAATTCTACAGACTTTGTATAAGTTTTCTTGGTCAAATAAAAATTGAGTAAAAATTTGGTTTCATACTAAAAACATAGTATTTCCTTGCTTTATGTTTTCTTTATGTCAACCCTAAGTCGTTTTCATTCATCATTTATCATACGTCATTAGAAATCTTAACTTCCTAACAATGTTAATGAAATACCTTTTTTCTCGAACATTTCCTTCTTTATAAATAGTTTAGTCTCCACCCTAATATAACAGCGTTATATTTTTTGCATTAACAGACATAGACAAAAAAATTTGCAAGAAATTATCAGTTTCAAATGTTGATCTACAAGTAAAGATAATTTGAAAAAATACCCATCGATGATAACATGAAAATTTCAAGTATTTTTATTTCTAATTTTTTATGTCTGATTTTCTATTATGAATTACACTGAATGGAGTGTTTCTTGACATTTTTTAAATTATATAAGTTTAATTAGTTATTTTCTAAATAAACTGTTGAAATGTTCAATTTACAAAATCTAACCACTGCCATTCTTAATTGTAAATTGTCAGAAAATATAAATATAAAAACACTTGAAATTTGTGATTAGTTATTTTCTAAATAAATATGAAATGTTTTCAACCCTAATTTTTTCCCCTGAAGTATCGACTTTATTGGATTGGGTTGCAATCATAATTGAAAAGCAGACTTTCTATACGTATTTTATCCAAAATATGAAATTTTCAAATCATGAAAAAGTCTTGGACATTCTATATGTAGTATGTCCAACGTTGAAAGGCAAACTAACGGCATTTTATCCAATGAATGAAAACTTAGTGCCATTTATTTGTCGTTGGCCGTCCAAAGACAGTTTGGTGTTGTTATTATTGCACGTTTTTATTGAAAGTAAGGCGACATGTTATGCGAGTGTAACAACAACGAAGACGAGTTACAGGACGTGTAACATTATTAACTATCAGTAGTATGTACTTTTTTTTCATGAAATAAAGAATTATTTTTCTTTTTAATTATGTTATTTTACATTACAGCAAGTCACCCAAGTACTTAGCAGATAAACAAAGTGCAGTTTCTTCCAGACTGACAAACTAAATGCAGTTTGTTCAACAAATTTTGAGTTTATTTTGGAAAATATACAAATTTTATATTTGGCATCTAGGCACGATTATTATGTGCTTTTAGTTACAATTTTTGACAAAATTACCTTCTCGATAAATTTATTATTACAGCTTTTCCCTGTTTTTGGACAAAATGCATATAGAAAGTCTGTTCCTCAATTATTGTTCAACTTACTTGTTTTCTGAAAAACTGCAATTACAAATATTTGGCATTATTTAAATAATATTTTGTAATAATAATAATAATTTATAATAATTCATTTAGATAATAACAGTTCTCAAAATATTTTTTTATAACAGATAACAAATCAAACTCATAATTTTAAATTGCATTTTTTTCTGGTATTGAGAAATCCAATTTTTTTACAGGGATGAAGTTTCAAGATCAGCTCTAATTCAAAAATTTGTACGAGAAAAAGATGTATGCAAAGCGAAATTTTTTCCTTGAAATATTTTTCAAGCAAACATTTTTGAAAAACGTGGGTAAGCATGTAATTAACATTTGTATAAGACTAATTTTTGCATTTAAAAATTTGTTGATTTTAAATGGAATCCGTTTATTTAGAAAACGGAAAATTTAATTTGTGGGAAATTTATATTTGATAATCAATTTAAAAAAAAATGGTTTTCATTGAAATCGCCTTAAGAAACATAAAGAACGTGGGAATAGTTGTAATTAAAGAAATATGACCGAAAGGATTTAAATTTCTTTCGAACGATGACATATTTTCCAAACGAATGTTTTGGCACAAATTTTCTTTTTGTAAAAATTTGTTGAGTTGAGATTTTCATGGTTAAATGCAATAATAATAACGTTTATTCGCCTATGCGAATAAATTAAACAGTTAAAATTAGTACATCATAAAATTATTGAAAAATAACATTTAAGAAGGAAATCATCACAAGATTAAAATATATTTGTATAGAAAATATTATGAGACTTGCTGTATGTATAAACCAATTACAAAACAATTACTTGTACCCATTTCTCTACAGGTCAAGAGGAGTTTATGATTATAAATTATTTAAATATTGTTATTATTTTTATGCAAAACATCTAAAATTATACACGCACATTAAACATAATTACAAGCTTTAACTGACTTGGCACGTTGAGGTGTCATGTAGCAATTACACGAATTTTTTATTTTTTCAAAAATGACTTTTTAATAATCTGTTCAATAAACGTTTCTAATTTTTTGCAACGAAACGACACACTAACGTGTTGTTGAACACGGGTTACAATTTTCGAAGCGTCCCATCTAAATGCACACCATCACATTACACGTATTTTAGGGCGTTTTATTTTTAAATAATTTTGGCAAGTGGCTCAGAGAAAACGAAGACCGTCTGATTACTTTAAAACGTTGCATGTCCGACACTGCAGGGTGGTTGTTAAAATCTCGTTTACTCTGCGTGCCTCGCGCGACTCTCCATACTAATGTACACCAGATTATGCTAATTCCGCATATACATAAACATCTACTTATTGTGAATGGGCCACGTTGAAAAATTACACGCCATTGCGTCGGAACAGCTCGCTCCTCACCTTTTTTAAGGCACATCGCGAATTTAACTCTCCGCGATGTGATGTGCTTTAAATAATTATGTATAAATGCACGATTTTAATGCTAATACACTATCGGCTTATAAGGCGAGACGGCGCTATATCAAAAGCTATTATGCGTCGTTTTATTTATAAGCAGGTTTACGTTGTAATAATATTTGTATGCAATCGCAATTAACTGTTTTGTTGCATATTTCTTTGTGTTTTGTCGCGACTAATAAAGCGATCTTATTTATAACTCCATTTATGTTGTATATATTTATGGAGTCATCAAAGAGTTTCACAATGATTATTATTAGGTGAATTATACGCGAATCTTAATGGCACAGCTATAAAACGTAATTATTTTGAACTTGAAATAGAAATAGCACATGCTACATCAAGTAAATGTTGAGGAAATTACTTACTGTATGCAATTATGAAATGTGTCTCAAATTTTAGAAATCGTTAATAAAATTATGTTAGCAAACCAACCATTTCGAAGACATAAATAAATACAAATAAATATCAGAACTATATAACGCAAATATAAAATTCTTTTGAAAAATTTTATGTGAACCGCCGTTTTTGCGCATTTAAGTTTCGTCAATGAGACCTCATTATATAAAATTATTTTACTAATTTAAGTGTTTGTGTTTAAATAATATTCATAACTCAATTTTGACTTTCAGTTTTGTTTTAACCGTTTACTGAAATAATAAAATTTTCTTTATTTATCCAATTGATCATGCAGAAAAATAACAAGCAAATAAATGTAAAAATAAGTTTCAAATATACAACGTTTAATGTAATGCCCGTTGTTATACAAATGTTGCTTCAATCAAAATTAAATTGTTCTGTTTATTCTGTTACACTCTAATTTCTTTATAATTCGGTTCCCATGGCAACAAATAATTTTTTATTAAATATTCACTTTGCATAAAATATTTATAATTTTGCACTGAAATTTTAGTTTAATTTTAAATAACAAACAAATCATTGAAAATAAAAAAAATAGCAATATTTTCCATATTTGTTCGGTTCGAGTCGACAAGTAGTCAACCCTAATTCGTTGTACAATTGAGCTGTTGTAAGATGATACTTCGGTCAGGTAGTTGTTGAAAACCAATGGGTCGACGAAAATGGCGGATGTGCACGAACCTATTAACACCGGTTATTTTTTAAACGAGCAGCTGATTTCGCTTTTTGGGTGCGTTCACAACACTTGGTTATTTTTTAAATTTATTAAATATTAACGTGCAATTAAAATATAAGTAATTAATTTCTTCATTATTTCGTTACGAACTTTGATATTTTCAAATTTATTTGTGAGAAAAAATTTACAGGATATGGAGCGTTCGACTCGTGATTGTTAAATAATTACCGGTTCTACGCTAGTTGGAGGCGGAACTAACATTTTTAATATTTTTGTCAGCGATATTTTCTATTTACACAAACACCAGTTATACAATTTGGGACCTTTTTTTTTAAACAAACCAACTAACTTAAATTGTTAAAAAGGACTCTCACCCAAATTAACCTTTAATTTATAATAAAAAAAACTAAATTATTTAAATAATCGGGGCGTTTAATGTTGATTAATTAAATTACGTCAAAAATGTAATGATAAAAAAATAATAAAATGTTAGCTCTGCGTAACGTGAATTGTACAAAATAAATTATCATTAGCCGCGCGTTAAGAGAATAGAACGTCTTCATTTAATAACGCAGGCTCATTTTTCAACCATGTGTTCCTGTTGGTTCGGTCCCTTTCTTGTTTAGGTGAAAGATGTTTAAAACAAACATGGACGTATCATATATCTACTCAGATAAAAATGTTAATATTGTTTTTTTTTGTTTTGTGAAATTTAAATATTTTAAAAATGAAGATTTAGAAATTGTGTACATAAGTTAGATTCAATCAGTTTATATATTTTATGAGATAATCTTGATTGATTTATATAATTAAATATGTACATATAAAATATAAAGTATTATTTTCATACTTAAAAACATAAAGTATTAAAAAAATTACTCATGCAAAATAAGTGCATTATTAATTCATTGATTAAATAGATTTCCGAAAAAAAAGATGTCGTTGAAAAAAACTATTAAATAATCTTTCTAACGTTTAAATGTTAAACAAATCCCTTGTTGTTATGCACATGCAACAAAATTAATAGAATGACACGATACAAGTTTTACGTTTATGAATTATTCATGAATAATTAGTTTTAATCAACAAACAATTTTATTATAAACATTCAATACCACTTTTCTTTAATTAACTTTCATGTCAATGCGTCATGTTAAAGCGCCCAAATTAGTTATATTGGCAGTGTATTTTTTTAATCATAATGAAATAATATTGTTTACAATAAAAAAAAACAAGAAAGAATTATAAATATCTTATACATAAAACATTGTACAGTAGAGGCAAAGTCTCGATTTAAGATCCTGTTGGTTTGCACCCCAGGAGGCGACACAGAGAGACGTTGATTAAACGATTCGATCTTGGCTTTAAGACTGGGAATATTTTGATTCATGCAGCGTATCCTTACAATAAAAGAACTGGCTTCTGTTGAGCTCAGCTTGCATGTACGTCAGAGTTAAAACAGGAAAAAAAGTCCCGCATTCCGTTATACTTAACAAGAACTTTCAGATTACGAAATTACACACTGGTACTTTAATAACACGTTATAATATCGAAAGAATATATCTGGACAAGTCGTATTCGCAATTAGTAATGTGCCAAATGCTACAATTAGTTCGGGAAAGAATATACCCAACTACCGTATTAAAATGATAAATCTGATGCCGCGTTCTCTTATTAAACGCGTTGCGGTAAAGATTTTCAGTTTTTAAAAAGCGTAATTGTTGATGGTGGTTTGGCGGAACGTCCGTATAACAAATTAGTTAAATGCTTTGATCTTTAACCACACGTCTGAGGTATAACCACGTTAATAACGTTTTATATAAATCTGATACTTAACAAGGATGATTCAAATTTATTATATTGGCATATTTTGTCAAATTTTATTTATTTTTAGTAGAAATTTTATTTTAAATTATGTTGGATCTGATGTTGCATATTTATAATTTTTTAAATATAATTTTTGAAACATAATTTTTGATTACATATATATTTTTATGTGCAATTATTCAAAGGCCATCAATCTACTAAGAAAGTTCACAAATTTTTGCAAAGACGCCTAATATTTTCAAAATTTCTTGACATGAAGTCTTCACATGAAGTCGATTAAGTGTCAACAAATTTAAATATTCAATTGCATTTATAGAAAAATTCTCTTTTTTTTTGAGGCAACTATACTAGTTTCACAAACACCAACATTTTTATGAAGTAACTCATCGATGTTTCAAAAATGATAACTAAATTTTTCATTTCAACCTTAATGATCTTTAGAAATAAATGCAACAAAAACCTGATAGGATTGGATATAAGAAAGAAAGCTAATATGGTATGGACATGTGCAAATGATAGAAGAGACAAGGTGGCCTAAAAAATTGCTAGTGCTATAGGAAAGAAAAAAGAGAGACCGGTCGAGAATAATGTGGAGGCAGAATGTAGAGAAGGCAATGAGCAACAGACAGCTCCAAGAAGGTAATTTATAAGAAAGGAAAACATGGCGAAAAGGTTGCAGAAACCGGTGAAAGCTGTAGAAAACTTCAACAAAAAGTGTCAATTTTTTAAAATCTTATTAGATGTTGATGTGGTTGATAGTTGCAAGAAACAATGATGTTGATCCAGAGGTAACACAACGGGATATCATCATTCGTCACTTCACAGAGGATATTATTATTATGAGATCAAGAAGCCCCGCAGAAATACAGAAAATACAAGAGGATGAAGTAAAATAAATTTAATTTCTATTGAGTTATGATCATAAATATTTAATTAGTTGAAAATAAACACAATTTAAATTAAATGGAAAACGCAAAATGATTATAAATGGGGACTCGACACAAATAATTTTCTTTTAGATCGGAATAAATCAGATAAATAAATATGTGCAATATAAATGCAACGATAAATTTCGTTGAATGATGAAAATTAAATTATTGTTCCGATTTCTTATAAGATAAATGATTGTTTTCATGGGAGGTGTTCGATAATACAAAATACCACCCAATTAACTATATCCATGGTTAAAATGACATGTTTGTATGATTGTTGCCAGGCATTCACTTATTGATTGATGGCATTCCCATCATACACGCCGTGTATTGGAAGTAATGGGTCTTCACTAATATCATTGCGAAGGAAGTCGTATTTCGTCATATTTAAAATAATGTTCGATAAATATTTCGTTTTTTATTATTTTTTTTTTTTGTTTGTAATTGTGTTAATAATTTTTTATAAGCGACTAAATTTTAATGGCTTAATTCCATTATTCGATCAGTTCAATAAAATGTCAATTATGTAATAAAATCCATTTAAAGTTCATTACATTTACGTGTGTATTAAGTAATAATGTTGTGTCGTGTTAATGATAGTAAACGCTTGTAAATGTTAGAACTGATCAAAACTATTTTTCTTCGGTATCGGATGGGTATCACACCGAGTTGTCAGCTCTCAGAGACACCATTAGGGAATGACATTTGATGAATTTCCTGGCCCAGCCCCGCTGCATCACGGGATTTCTACATTTTTCGTTTCCTTTCGGGTTTTTTACGCGCCAGTGAGGGAGCTAGACCGATGTTCAAAACGAACAAAGACATCAAAATGATGGATTCGGTTCATCTTATCCCAGAGCGTGATCGAGTCATATTTCAGACGCGCGGCGGCGGATGGGACACGACTACAACTCTGAATGTTAATTCCATCATCGACCCACCACCGGCTTGCTATTTCAGACATGTTGCTTTTTCTGCTTGGAATATATCACCGATGACTTTCTACAAATACAATGTTTGTAACATTCATTACTTTAGATATTTTATTTATTTTTCTTTGATGACGTTCCACAAAAATTTCTGTTAAAATAAATCATTTATTTTTGTTAAATTAGCAATATACAGGATTGTTAATTTTAAACGCTACTGTAATGAAATGATATAAAAGTTGACGTTGAGGTTGCGTTTTCGCTGCTGAGCAAATCGCTATCCCTTTCTCTATTAAATATTTTCAAAATTGTATTTTCGATAATTGCTTAAAATTATACTCATCTTTTTTTATGAGCAAGCAATCAGTAAAAAATGTGAAATGTAATAAAAATATATTTATTACTAACAAATCTGTATATTAATAAGAAATAAATATATTTTTATTACATATCATGTTTTTTTTTTACTTGTTGCTTACTCACGTATAAAAGATAAGTAATAATAATATAAAAAATGTTTATATCTCAATATTAAAATATATTTACTACTTTAAAAAAGAAAAAAATACACATTACATATTGGTGTGTCGTAATAAATATATTTTTATTACATTTCATGTTTTTTACTGGTTGCTTCCTCACGAATAAAAAATAAAATATGATTCAAACAATTACAACCAAGGATATGAAATTAATAAATTTAAAATAGGCAGTTTGTGAAAAATTCTTTAAATTGGGTTTTATTGAGTTTATTTTTATTTTTTTAATTTATTTGACCCCTTTGTTCTGCCACCTGAACAGGTCGAACCCAATTACACAGTGTGCTCTTTGAGTTGCGGCCACGACCGACTTATACAGTTGTTAGAAACCTATTCCAGCATATGCTGCAAGGATTAGGTTCGATTAGCTTTGTTTTGGATGGATTGGGTTGGATTAGGTTTGAGTAAATAAAATCAACTTTGTAATTTAACATTTAATAAAATAATCATTTACACATTTAAATTAAATAACGCAACGTAAAATCTAATCGTGGGCAACTTTCTATTTCCATAAATCAAAGAAATCCAAGCTTGCCGTACCATCTGATGGGGAAATTCCTGTTACGATGTAACGTAACGACGTAAGGTTTCTTCAAGGGAAGATTCGGTGGAAGTCGCCGTATGTAATTTCCGTGCAAGTGCAATTTGTACAAATTGGGCGTCCGTTTGAACCAGTTGACGTCGATGCTTTTTAATCTGTTGTCGTTTAGAAAGAGTTCTTTTAAGTTGGGCATATCTTCGAAAGCGCCCTCGTCGATGCGCGCGATCAAATTATCGCTCAAATTGACGATTTCGACCGACAAACCGCCGAAAACTTTCACTCGCACTTCCTCTATTTGATTCGAACTCAAGTCGATTTTTTTTAAAGCGATCGCCTCGTCGAAACAACCCGGTTGTAGATGTTTGATTCGCATGTTTTTCAAAATTAATTCTTCGGAAGTCTGGTTGAATTTTTTGACGTTGATGCAGTTGATCGACACGAAAGCCCAGTATAAAATTGT
>JAFFZR010028868.1:0-10469 GCA_018397195.1 Lethrus apterus | reverse complement strand
GCGACCAAATGAAGTTAACTGAAAGAACATAACACCTAGGCAAACCGAACCAATCAACTTTCCTCGCGACGGTGATCCGTTTTTCTGATCACGAGTTCCCTTTGAAGCTTCTACATTTAAGGAAGCAGCTACACCTCATATTATATCAAATCTCTTTTTATCCTTAAATCTTACACCCCTACGAATCATTTCAACGTCCCATGAAAACTCATAATAACCTGCATAGCCTTCTAGAAGATTATTCTGTTGTAAAGGAAGGATCGCCATGTAGGGGTGTCGTTGTTTAAAAGGGATCGGCGTCGGTTTCATTGGTTAATAATTCAAATACCATTTCGGTGCCGAGAGTTCTTTTATTATCAGTATATGTGTCTACTACCGCCTACGTTACAACTACGACTACTGCACAATTACAATTAACTAAACTTTCCTTCAGTCCGTCGACTTCGTTCTTAAGGTGTCAAGCATGGCACGCGTCGAATGTAAAGTCCGTTTAACGTCCTGTTTGCTTGTCGGTATATTTTACGGTTTATTGTCTTTATTGTCTTGTATTTGTCAGCGTCTTGTCGCAATTTACAGTGCAATGCCATCATACTGTACAGGGTGGGCAAATTTCGATGTTTTCATAGGAAATTTCAATAACCATAAGAGATACAGAAGAATTTCCCTACAATCCTCGATCGCTTTTTTTGGAGAAAAATTGAATGGTGAAAACCAAAGTTGGCTATCGTCTTTTGTTTTCAAATTATGCGCAAAAGTTCGATTTTTCAGTTTTCGTTTTATGGCTATATCTTGCTTATTTAGAAAAATGAAGGAAAATAACGTCCACGTCCTTCAGGCACTTTTTTGATAAGAATGCAGTGGCGTTGTTAGTTTTTTGAAAAACTCCTCCAAATTCGAGTTGTGACATAAAGTTTTAATTTCTTATATGGAAATCATAATTGGCTGTAGCTTAACTAAAAAGAGAATTTTATTCCGTTTTCAACAATATACAGTCTGTTTGATTTTATGTGTCACAGCAAATATATCTGCTATTGTATGAATTAATAAAAAATGTTATATATGAAAGTTATTAGACTATTTATTTTTAATGATGTGTCGAAATCAGAAAAACAATTGAACATCAAATAATTCTGGTCAACCAAATAAACTTAACATTTTAAACGGAACGTGCCCAGTATTATTACATATTCTGAAACTACATGAGTTTATCTTTACAACGTACATCACATGTTATACTACGTTGAAAGCGTAGAGAGTGTAAACAATGTGTTCCTTAAACACGTTGAGTGCCGGCGACGTGCATGTTGCCATTGCATAAAAAACAAAATATTTGCATTTGTACTTAAAATGTTTTCTTTCGTTCTTCTTTTATGCCAGGGCAACGTAGGTGTCGCCGGCACTCAACGTGTTTAAGGAACACATTATTTACACCGTCTACGTTTTCAACGCGGTCAGTTATTTATTCTATTACGCCGTTATTTAATGAAATAAGTATAACGTTGTAAAAATAAATTTGTGTAGTTTCAGAATATGTAATAATACTGGGTACCTTCCATTTAAAAATTTATTTGCTTTAAGTGGATTATTTGATGTTCAATTGTTTTTCTGATTTTAACACATTATTAAGAATAAATAATCTAACAACTTTCATATATAACATTTTTTTACTAATTCATACAACAACAGAGGTATTTACTGTGACACATAAAATCAAACAGACTGCATAACACGTATGGTCAATTATTAATTTTCATACAGATTTTTCAAAAATTCATATTTTTCAAGGTCAGATGTTCATTTTCGCGTAGTAGGCGAATAAAGTTTGATATATAACAATGTTTTATAATAATTCTAAAACTGCAAGTCAAACATAAACGCCAATGGATTTCATTCTTTGAGGACCCAATAGAAATTTTTTCCCTTGCTTCCCTCTCACCACAGCTCGAAGAACTGGACTGGACTGAGAGGGAGGAGTTTGGTTACGGCCACGACCGTCTTACAGATGTTAAAGCCTATTGCACCATACGCTGCAAGGATTAGGGAAACGTGAAAAATCAAAGTAGTCGGTCGGAAGGCCGATTCACAGTCACAAACGTTGAAAATTTATATTTTTCATATAAGTGTACGATGCCCGCCAATAAGACTTGCACCCTGGACCTCAACCTTGAGGTTTTTAGCCTACTTACTAAGCCACTAGATCAGAAATCCATAATATAACCTCATTTAAAAATACTAATAATAATATGAACGAACTAATAGAAAATTTTATATAGTTTGTTAATTCTGTATCAACGTCAATTGGGAATGTTTAAAAGCGATGTAAATTGTGTGCTGCGAATGAAGGACGGCAATTTGAATATTCAATATAAATCAAACCTTGAAAAGTATGAATTTTTGAAAAATCTGTATGAAAATTAAAAACTGACCATACATGTTATACATTGTTGAAAAGCGAAAAAATTATCTTTTTATTTAAGTCATAGCCAACTATAAGTTCAAAATTATAACTTTATGTTACAAGTCGAATTTGGAGAACTTTTTCAAAAAATTAACAACGCCACTGCATTCTTATCAAAATAGTGCCTGAAGAACGTAGACATTATTTTCCTTAATTTTTCCAAATAAGCAAGATATAGCCTAAAACGAAAACTGAAAAAATCGAATTTTTGCGCATAACTCGAAAACAAAAGACGATAGCCAACTTTGATTTTCACCATTGAATTTTTCTCCAAAAAAGCGATCGAGGAGGGTAGGGAAATTTTTCTGTATCTCTTATGGTTATCGAAATTCCCTATGAAAACATCGAAATTTGCCCACCTGTACATACCTAAATATGTATACAACGCCACTGTCTAGCATTTGCTCATCAAAATTCTTCCATACCCAAGCTTCATTACCTAATGCCAAACGTTCGCTACACACGCTAAAAATAATCATTTACATATTACTTTCATAGCATTTTGCTCTAATCCCAAATCATGCTTCATCATTCTACGGAGACCTCCTACAGCATTTATGACCTTACATTCTATCACAAGTCTTCATCCATCCTATACCATTCACTTTCAACTCACACAAGCTATTATCTTCTATTACCGTATATTCTTCATCAACACATCATCTGTATACGTCACCACTTTGCGCATGATTGACACATTCAACAGAACATCTATTATCACATTATACACTGCCGGCCCATATTTATTTATGATTAATCGGATACAGTTTACACGACTTAACTATATTTTAAGATTCTTCAACTTTCTTCTTTTCTGTTTCACGTTCAGGACCGGTATGTGTTATCTTAATGACACGTTCCTGCATGGAAGGATCCACTTTTTAGGAGCCGTAACAGTCAACACACCATCCGAAGATAATCTCGAAATCACATCTTGTGAATCATGTCCGCTGGGCAATACGAATTTTCTCACCTAATGTCTCGAAATAAATCCATCGTTTTCAGGATTCTCCTCATGTTTGGCTTCGATATGGATGGCGTTACCATCCACAGTCTTCACTGTTACTTCCTCCGGTGCGAAATTCTCCACGTCGAGTTTTATATCGAATTTGTCTTTGTCGTTAACGACTTTCTCCGTCTCTTCGGTGTATTCGATGGCGGGATGTCTGCGAAGCCGAAACATTGACGTCTCAAACGGCTTCAGCAGCTCTTCGGTTAAACGTATGTGGTTTTCCAACATGCGAAGCGGTCTTGTCATTGCCATCATGTCTCGTAAAACGAACGGTAGTAAAGACATTTCTGATTTTTGGACCTCCAAAGCTACAAAGACAATCGTTGATTATTTAAAATTGGTTCAATTGTCGCTAACGCACAGTTTATATACTTTTCGAGCTGCGCATGCTCGACCACGCCGGATTGAAGCTTTCTATACTTCATATTCATTTTAATCATATACGCTACCAGCTACCGGCCTCCCAAAAGCGCGATGCCACAGACATCTTCTTATACCCCGTGAGCCAAGTCTACGACAATCAGTCGTCATAGAGATTTCCATACTTTGGTATATTTTTATTTAATTTTGAACGACAGTGTTTCTGCTTCATACTTATTTTCCATAATTCTAGTTTTCTACAAAAAGCTTAAATTTTATCAGTCATGTCAAGATATGTGTATTTGTTCCGTGGAGTGGAGGATTTAACAAATTAAGTTTCTTGAACATATCCACCAAGTAGCTCTATTTCATGACTGATAAGTGATCTCGAAACAGTTCTGCCTCCTGGCGCTTTTCCAAGAATATAGCGATCTCATCTCATAATTCGTAAACACACTGTAAAAACTTGCCTTGTTTCAGAACAAAAAAGTTATGCAGAATGTTCTGCATCCATCTCAGCAGCAAAAAGACTATTAAGAGTTTCAGGGCCTCATTTTTTATAAAAATATAGTTACAACTGCTGTTAGCACAGTTTTCAGACTAGGAGACATTTCTTTGGGAGTAAGGGCTTTTCTATGAACCGTATAATGTGTCCAGATACACTGTGGAGAATTTTCCTCCTGTATGTGCGATGAATTGAAAAAAATCTATCACGCGTTTTTGAGTTTTTGCTGTATATTTTCCGATATATCGTCAATTCGACGAGCACCAAAAGTATCGGAGTTGTTTGGCAATATGATCTCCAAACATAATATCTACAATTTGAATTTCAACTCAAAGAATAAGTTCTTCCCCAATGGTGTGCGGCTTTTTGCATCGGAAATAGCCAAGAAATATTAGAGCAATGTTAAAAAGAAAAAATAATGTCAATAGAAAACACAAAAGTGGAACATCTACAAGAATATCACTACACAAGCTGTGAAAGAAACCTGCGGCATAATAAAATTTATAAAAAACAGACAGCATGATGGAATAATGAAATCAGAGAGCTAATAAAATTGAAGAAAGAAAAATGGAAAGCATATTTACAAAACAAAACAGATAATAATTATAAAGAATATAAAGAGCAAAGACAACAGCTTAAGGAAATGGTCCAGAGCTTAAAACAAAACTTCTGGAACAAGTATGGAGAAAAATTTAAAAACAATAGTAAAGAGAATAAGAACGCTAAAAATATGAGAAAGGGCAATTCATGTCCCTAATTATTGTGGCAATAATTAGGGACATGAAAACGAATAATAAGGGTCCACAAGGAAGAACTGGGAGCTGTTTTTGCAGCAAAACTGATGTGGCATCCTTTTGGTTTATTTTTCCTGTACTTTTTATATATTTTGTATTCTTTATATTTATTTATTATTGTAACCAATAAATGATATTATTATTATTATTATTATTAAATACTTACACAAGATAATCAGATGGAATGATGGAAGGAATATGCCAAGACGCAGCGAACTGAAATTAACGAACAGGAACAAATCAAAGAAGAACCAGAAATAAATAAGCAGAAAGGCTATATAGAGCTGATAGAAATAGAAGAAGCAGTAAAAGCAATTAAAAAATGGAAAAACCCAAAGGCACGATCCAGTAACGGCAGAGATGATAAAAACACAGAATCGAAAGGAACCAAAATATTATGGAGAATATGTAATGAAGCATGGAAGGAGGGAAAAGTACCTGGTGAAAATAATAACGCCCATACATAAAAAATGCGACATCCAAAACTGCACTGGAGGGAAGATTGAAGAAGATCGTTGAACTGACTTTGGAAGAAGCACAAAGCGGATAGAAACGGAAGAGGAGTTCAGGATCATAGATTCACCGTGACATAAATCATACAGAGAACGCTAGTTTTATTTAACGTTTCGTGAACGAACAAAAAAATATAAAATTGACTTTTAATATTTTATTGTGTGAGTACATTACATTCGTAAATACAAAAGAATACTAATCTAAACTTATTCTATAAAAAACACTCGCAGCATTTTTGTCTATGCGGCAAAACGGATTCCTTGGTATTCGCTCCTATTTCCAAGGTTCACTGGTTTCCTATCATATAAGACCCCGAACGATTAGGTATTTGTTGCAGTTTATGTGATGTTAAGTTTTTATGTATTTGAAACAAATTAAAAATATGGCAAAAACAGATTTTTATTTCAAAATTGTCGCCTTTTTAAACACAGTATTAAGTATGTGGATTATGTTTTAGTGGAATATGTTAACAATTAAATATAAAAAAAAACAAATTTTTAAATATACTTATCTTTCACTCGTGAGCAAACAACCAATCAAAAACTTGTAACTTGAAAATGTAATAAAATATGTATGTTAAATATGTTAAAATCAATTTTTTCAGTGTTTTCAAATATCTCAAAAACAAATGAAAACTGGTCAAATTTCAAAAAAGTTCGTATAAAGCATGATCCGAATATGCTTAATTAAAGTGATACTGTCAAGCACATTGATTGCGTTTTACTTGTCACAGGTGTGACATAAACATTGAAAATGCTAAGTAACAGCAGCTGTCAAGAAGCACACGTCATTTATATTTTTTGACACATGTTTGCACTTTTTGCCAAATATTTTTTCATTTTTTACCTGTCACAGGTATGACATCTACATAGTAGGCATATAAAACACGTTAATAATTATTAAGCTCAATAATACCACAAGTTTAAAAAAATCATCGTACGGTCGATAAAACGTCAAAAAAAAATTGAAGTGATATAAAAATCGAACAAAACTAACAGCTGGGATCGAACTCGGACGATTTTGCCCGTTTGTCGGGGCAAGCACGATCCTTTAACAGATCGGCCGTTGGGCTTCTCGCGCACGAAATACACCTTCCGCTCATAATAATGAAACTAATTAATTTAAAACTCGAGTTTCTCTTCAAGTGTACTATTTTAAGCCATAAAATGTTCTCATTTCTTAAATAACATTATGTTGAATCGGTTCGTATTTTTTATTTATTTATCGGTGCGATAATGTTTCGATTTATGACAGGTGCATTTATGCAATTTTATATGTCATAATATGCATCCTTCTCTAGACAACGCGATTATTATACCTATTTCTTTTCACTTCGAATCGAAAATTTTGCATAGGACATTTTCGTTAGAGAGTGCAAAAATCTTTCCATAAAAGTCGACAGATCGCATCCTACTTGAACGATAATGCTAAAATATTGTGTTTTATTTGGTGACGTTCATCGGGCACTTTTGGCCTCCTAAATCGGCAAGGGACAACGCCACGTCCCTATGGCCGTTGCCGAAAGATAAAACGTTGTTGGCCGTATGGAAATTGTATCGATCATTTTCCCGATATCTCGCGTCGTTTTGAAGATATTTCGACAAATGTGCGAACGTGTCGAAAATTTGTTCTCGTCGCAAGGGATACACCCTTCTTTCCAAATGTCGAAAATTCGAAATGAAAAAATCCGTTCCGTTTCGACCTATATCGACGTAAAATCGAAAAATAAGACGTTTTCGCGTCTATTGTCTTTGCCGTAAAATGAAAGATTTCGTAGTTGTGGGAAATTTTTCCTCTGGCTATGTGAACAAATACAAAAATTTGTGCAAAATCGCATCACAAAGGCACATTGCCGTTTGAAAAAGAAAGGTTGACGAATTTTCTCGAAACTTGGAAAATGCATTTAAGCAAAAATTGAAATTTTTAATTGATATTCTCGTCTTCGATACGTTCCACACGAATTATGCCTCAATTTATCGCGATTTTAGCAAAAAAATACATTTACGTGCATAATAAGAATGTAATCGCAAGGGTTCCGGAAAACGCCCGTCTTGTGGTCATAAGTGTAAATTACGGAGACCTAAGACGCTTATTTTCGAAAGTCATGGCGTCGGGACGGTTTGGTTGTGTTGGCATGTCGTGACGAAAATTTGGAATTTTTGACGGCGAAAGTGACAGATGATCGAGATATGCGGCAAATCTCGCGATCGCCCCGTGCTTTTGCCGCTCCTATCGTCGATCGCGTACCGATTATCGTGTACCCATACTATTTTGACATTTTTGAGTCTGCAGATGACCGTTTTTGCGTTAATTCCAGCCTTAATTTGGAATTTTAGGTACATAACAACACGCGCGTATTCGAATGCCATGTTGTGTCAAAATTTCAAAGCAATCGGTGAAGAACTTTCAGAGATTATCGATTTTGAACAAACGAACATTACATTTTTATTTATATAGATTATTAAAACACGAACGTATTCCGAAAGAAAATAGAAACTATTGAAGTTGTCATTGCTCAAACGTATCTGTTTTGCATTCAAACCCACAGTTATTATATAACGTTACGCCGCGCCATATAGATAGACAGACAATGCAGACATTGCATTTATTCGACGTGTCGCAATGACATTTTGGTAAATTTAATATATAAATTTATCGTCACTAACCAGCTTTGCTTTCGCATATAAAACAATAGTCTTACATTATAAAAAAATAATCGGTTACACAATTACACAAAAATTCCGAAACTATTCTGTGTTTCCAGATTTCTTTCACATCCTCTTAGTTAACGGGACAACAAATATATGTTGGCGTGAAATAACCTATCCTGATTAATAAAAATTTATGTTAATTATTTAATTTATTAATTAATAATAATAATAGTAGTTTACCCAACAAGTGCTTGAAGTAGTTCATTATGCAACGAGTATGCGAATGAAAGCATACGAGTTTTTTAATGACACTTCACGCACGTGTTGTGTACACTATTTTATCTACAACCGTAAATATGAAGTAGAAAATTACCGAAATTTGTTAAATATAAATGTCGCCTGCAATGTCATGTTGTCTGTTCCTAAATATTTCATAGCAACGGTGTCAACAAGTACGGACATTTTGCCGTGGTTGGCGTGGACACTGTATCAAATAATTTACTTTATCGCACTTGTGTTATAATGAATGTATTATATCACTTGTGTTATAATGAATTACTTTACGCAGTGGAGTGCAAAAAGCCTACTTTATGCACCGGTTGTAGACACAATTTATTTAAATATAACTTACATTTAATTATTATTTAAAAAAAAAGTGGAAAAGCAAAAACCTCATATTTAACAATGATCCTTATAAAGAATTCAAAATTATTAAAATGAGCAACATGAAACTAAAAACTTAACAAAAAGATTAAATGAGAAAACAAAAGGTGGGAGACTATTTCCGATTAGTCTTTTTGTTTTTTTCCTCCCATTTTGTCTTTATGGAATTATGGCCAGCACTCACCCTATACTTACATACATTTCAGTCTTTCCTATAACTTTTCACTGTAACCTACGCTCTCAGCATTTTCTCATAACTTCTAATTATAATAACATATTCTTAATCTAATCAGTATTTTACGCTTTCAATCTTTCAGTTTTTTTTTTCATCTTTCTCCTACTCCACCTTCTTCTCGGAACTCACCACACAGCATTTTCCATTGCTGTACTTGTGAGATTATGCATTTAATTTGTAACCAATTAAATGAATTATACTGTATGTAGAAACGTAATTTAAAAGTGTTATCCATTACATTTCATATTCCGCAATGTTCCATGCCAGTTGGTATCAGTTTCGTAAGTTATGCAAACTATTTCCACTATGCCGTTTAACGACTCATTTACGTTATAAATGACTATTAATAATCTCAGTCCGCAAATTTTATTCAAATATTAATCTTTATATGCATTACTATGCACATAAATTAAGTTTGAATGGAGGCGATTAATTTTCTTTATTCAGTTCGTACACTAGTTTTTTGTTAACTCGTTGATGATACAAAATGGTCAACAGAAATTTGTATTAAAATCAAAAGTGACAATAACATACTAAATATGCAAACTGAAATTGAAAAACTACGAAAACGCAGTAAATGTATTCAATTTGAAAGATTTTGTTGTCGTTATTCATATGTTGTGAAAGGTTTATTAATGCGATCTAATTTAATAACTAAATTAAAATTTTATGATTTTTATTGAATTATTCAAAATTGTTTCAAAGGTAGTTTAATGTGGTAATTTTTAATGAACTGATTGCACAATTTTATTTTTATTAATCGCATTGGTTTATACAAATAAATATTTCTATCTATTTCAATTTAAATGATTTAAAAATGTATTTCATTATTTATTTTGACCTCCAGATTAAAAGGGAGTATAGTCAAGTGGGGTAAATGTAAACGTTTTTTGTATTCTGTAATTTGAAATTTAATATTTTGTGTTTAACGAGTAATTGTTGACCACTGTAATAATACCCATATAGTTTCAACTGTTTTAAAGATTTTCTCCAAATTTTACCTTCATACGAGTTACTATCTGACTTTCGAGGACTGTTTACAATTAGCCTATCGAAAAATTATATTGTGCAAATAAATGGGGTAAATGGAAACACCTTATTCGATGTCCAATGGATCTACTAGTAAAATTTGTTAGGGAATTGGAAATCCTGGTTTAGATCGGGACAGCTTGTTCGGAGACGAGATTTTCCAGTTGAAACATGCAATGAGAACAACAATGCAAGTGAATTATATTTTTATGAAGCCTGACGATAAGTGCAATTTTTGTTTCTTACGTC
>JAFFZR010028867.1:0-10476 GCA_018397195.1 Lethrus apterus | reverse complement strand
TGTTTTTATCATACGAATAATTTAAGTAATTGTACAATGACTAATGTGAATGTACTATGTAAATTTTTGAATTTAATATAAACATTTTATTATAATTATGAGAGTATTATTTATTGTCCCTGACAAGAACTACACTATCAACATCTCTGACGCCAGGTCGAGATCGCCACGTCAGCGAATTAGCTCGTTTTACTTTTAATTTTAACCAATCACAGAGCTGCATTTCTCGACTTTTAGATTTTTAAATTTCCCGCCTATGTCTTTTAGATTTTTAAATTTCCCGTCTATGACTTTTAAATTTTTAAATTTCCCGCCTATGACTTTTAGATTTTTTAAATTTCCCGCCTATGACTTTTAGATTTTTTAAATTTCCCGCCATTTTAGATTTTAAATTTCCCGCCTATGACTTTTAGATTTTTTTAATTTCTCGCCATTTTTAAATTTCCCGCCGCTGCCATTTTGGATTTCAAATTTCCCGCCATTTTTTAAATTTCCCGCCGGACAAGGTCAGAAGTCAAAGGTCAAAGGTCAGAGGCCAAAGGTCACCGCGCATGCGCAGTGGGGGGAGGTGGAGGTGGGCTCCGTATCGGCTAATCCCTACTACTTCAAAAGTTGTTTATTTGAAGGTCACGTTGGTACTGTGATATCAAAATTTGTTTGTTTAAATGTCACGTTGGTATTTTGATGCCAAAATTGTCATTATGATGATTGTAAAATGTTACGTTGATTAAATCTGTATTACTGTCGTTGCAGGGATCGACGAGATATAAGAGACCTCGGGGACGAGCTCCAGTCAAGATTGGCCGTGTTGTAAATATTTTATGTATTACGTTTTAGTTGGCTGAGTCCAAGGAATAGCGATCATGACATGCTTTGAATTATGAGAGGTTGTTGTTAGTAAATGTCAATCAATAAAGAGTTTTGAAATATTTTTGATTGAAAATACAATCTTTTCTTAACAATATATGATTTTATGTGAAAATATATATATGTGTACAAAATTTGTTCAAAGACCTTTGCAAAAATACATATGACAGAGATTGGACGGTAGTTCTGAATATTAGAAGCATCTCCCTTTTTAAGAACGGGTGTAATTCTTGCTGATTTCCAGACAATGGGAAATACACAGGTTTTTAACGCAAGATTGAAGATAAATGTCAGCGGCTTCACCAACGCATGTCTACAGTCTTTAACTAAGAAGTTGTTTGTTTATTTGACAGTTTAGACATAATTTGGAGGAGATCCTCTTCGGTGAGTGATTTTATGGAAAATGGTAAGAGCATTGTAGGTATATCTGGAGCATATGATTCTGGTAGAAAAACACTGGAGAATGAATCTGCGAATGCATTAACGATATCTTGCGGATTACAGTACTCATTGGAATCATTGTGGAGAGTACCGGGCATCCTAGTGGTGCCCCGCTTGGCATGTATATATTTCCATATATCAGAAGGGTTTAACTTAATACTATTCTCAATTGTGTTAAGGTAAAGAACATAAGCTTCATTAATTTGTAATTTAACACGCGCTCGAAGACTCTTAAACTCGTTGTGTAATATGGGTTATTTGTTTTATGCCAACGTCTGCGGTACGACTCTTTAATTTTTAAATTATACCTTATGTCAGGAGTGGAACCATGGTGGAAATTTAGAATTATTAGGAATATATTTGGGAACAGACACGTCAAGAATCTTATAAAGCATATCGTAAAAGATCATTAAAGTCAAATTCACATCGTCACAAGAATGAAGAGAAGTTGTATCGAATAATGGACGCTATTGGAAATCTCATTGGACGCGCTGCCCGTGAAATTGTGACCGCAATAACTAAAGGCGGATGGAATATGTCCTCAGGAACTAACGGTATCTCGGCGCGTTCAGTAGAAATATCAATTTTATCATTGTTGAGTACTAGATCCAGTAATTTACCATTAGAATTAAGCACGTTGTTAAATTGAGTGGCAAAAAGTGTCACAAAAAAGTGTCACAAAACTGTGCAAACGAAGTAGCTTTAGGACAATTTGCCTGAGGATTGTTATAATTAAAGTCACCCACAAAAAGAATCGGTTTATCGAGTAAATTCGTCTCAAAGGCATCAAAAAAGGTTTCCAGTTCTGCGACCGATATATCTGGAGGAATGTAAATAATACAAATGTAGAATGTATGTGATTCAAAACAACATTTGGCCAGTACAATATCGATGGCAGGAACCACTAAGATCAAATCAGGTAAATTTATACATTGACATGTAAACTTATTTGAAATTATCATCAATACACCGCCACCTTTAGAGCGTCCTGCGGTCACATCGAAAAACAGTAAAGTGCATGGGGAATAATTCCGAATTAAACGTAGAGTCAGTTAACCATGTTTCAGAGATGAGGATGATATCATAAGAGAGATCACAACAGTTACAATAAAATTCGTGGGTTTTTGAATTTAAGCCGCGTGCATTTTGATAGCAAATATTAAATAATCTATGATTAATTAATTGCCATTTGTCAGGATAATTGATTCTCTTTTGTAATTGTTCTTCAATTCTTTTATATGCCATGCATTTCTTGTTAAATGTTGTATGGTTGTATTCGATATTTGAAATTCAATTTATCTTTACATAATAGTTGTTTGTTTTAATTTTTTTAAAATTATTATTCTAAACTAACAAATTCTTAAAACACGAACAGTGAATATAAAATTAAAAAAAAAATAGTTTTAGTAAATTTTAGTAAAATGACACATAATCCATATAATTACAATGATAAAAAGCAATAAAAATAGAAAGTTTTAAAGATTTTATGCAAGTGACACTCTGTAAACACATTTCCTACCGCGTGAAACGAATTATGTACTTCCTTCATTAACAAACACGCAAATAATCATTGACGTCTTGGTTATCGTTCCAGATTTCTTGTTCAACCTCATTCAACCTCAAGTTTTTAAAAGATTGAAAGTGCGTTGGTTCGTGAGATTTTTATTACAATAAATTTAAAATTAAAATTAAATTAAAATGCAATTTTATAGCAAACTGAACATCTTAGAAGTCAATTAGTGGAGTATGCGAAGAATTAATAATTAATATTTATGATTAATTATATAACTCAACATGATCGTGTTTGTACCACAGACGTTCTCCTTTCTTAAAGTATATGTGAATATTATTAGCCTAATGAATTATATCACAGCATATATTTTAAAAAACAAGAATTTATAATATTAAAAGTATGTTTCTCATAGAAAATATGTTTAGGCCTAAAATTTAAAAGCACTCATGAATTTATGAATACAATATTGTCCAGCAAAAATAAAATTATTATCACACACTGAATATTTTTGTTAATCAAATCATGAGGAATAAAAAAACAGCTACAAAAAATATTAAAATTCGCGTTTTAATTAATTTATGCAAATATGTCAAATGCCTTTTTAATATAAAATACTTTTATTGAGAATGAAGGCTTCCACGGTTTACTTTTTCTTCTTCCTATTTCCAGCGGTGATAATTTGAAGCATACGTACTTTTATTTATTTTTTATTAAATTATAATTAAAAACGAACAGAAAATTGAATTAAAAAATATTCTAAAATATCGATGAAGACTCAGTGTGAGTTCATATTTAACGGTTGCATAAACAACAAGTAAATTATGGTCTATTTCTCACAAAACTCTCACAAACATGTCAGATTTGTAAACAAATAATTACACTGATGAAACTTCTTTCTCTTAAATTCAGCCGGTTATACAATCCTTAAGATCAAATTAATTTTAAAAACCAAACAAGTACCAAAAACGTCACAGCACATTAAACTCTAATGTGCTCTAATTAAACTTCAATGTGCTGTGACGTTTTTGGCACTTTTTTGGATTTTAAGGATTGTGTAACCGGCGGAATTTAATGAAACTTCTGTTTCATCAGTGTAATTATTTGTTTACAAATCTAACATGTTTTTTAATTCTCTTGGCCTGAAGATCTAGGGTTTGCAAACCAACGAAACACGTCGCTACTTTATAAAATAAAGGGAGTTTTGTGAGAAATAGACCACAATTTACCTTTTGTTTATGCAACCATTAAAACATATTCTACGTACGGATCCTGCATTGTTGATATTTCTTGACCTATGTATATTATAAATGTTTATTTGTTTTATTTTGGCAATATTAGTTCTATTTTTATTGTTAAAAATTAACTATTTCTTAATTTTTAATTTTTTGATACTTCATTATACATGTTTCGGCATTCGCACATTAAAAAGTAGTTAATTTGTAAAAATAAGAACGACCTAGTATTGCCCAAATAAAATAAACAAACAGAGGATTAAGAACAAATAAAGCAGATTAAATATAGACAAAAACAATGAACACAATGAAGGAAGAGGAAATATATGTTCATTGTGCCAATGGGAATTTCTCTAGTAAAATTACATAATGATGAAGGATGATTGGAAAGATGAGTTAGTAGAGTTTCAATTTGACGAGAAATCCAACCAGAGTTTTATATCACTAGAGACAACAATAAAAGACATGAAAAGTACCAGAAAGAGCTAAAAGGAGAGAGGAAACTGCATGAATTGACCATAACGATACACAATGATAAATTAAGGGAAGTAAATTTGCAAGGTGGTATTAGAAGGTATAACAGATGTAATGTATTTATCGCCGACATGAAAGGCAGCAAAAATAATCTAGGACGAAAAATGTATACCAACTTACCATACTAGCATCATAAGATCTCCGAAGTATGACATAATATGATAGTTGCAAATATAGTAACATTTAGAGACTGTACGTATTGTTTTTAAATTAGTTAAAACTGTATTCCATTTGATCATTTTTTTTTCTTTTTCTTCAAATAGACGTATACGAATTGTAGCTATGAACTAGAATTTCATTGTTGTTTCTTTAATTTAAATAGGTTTATTTAATCAAGTAAAACAACAGTGAAATGCCATAAATCAAATACAACCATTAACAATTCTTTACCGCCCTCTTGTGTGAAGTTAGAAGAGGATACACTGAGTATACTAAACGACACACAGAAAAAAAAGTTGCGCATTCAATCAATTTGGAATTTATTTTTTCTTCTAAAACTTCACAGAATATTTAGGTTTCTATTTGTGAATATGTAACACAGAAGCACAGGGTACAGAAATTTTAATTCTTACTGGATGTGGAAACATGAATAGAACTCAGCAAGAGGTTTTAGATTTACGTGGTCAGATCGCTCAAATATTAGTAAATTAACAAACTCGATAGTTAATTTGGTGAAAGTTGGTGTCCTTTAGGATTAAATTTCGGAATCCGTAACTGGTAGGAAGATATAAAGCTTATGACATTGACACAAAATGTGAGTATTTTACATAAGTTTTATAATATTTCTCTAAGAGCTTAGCGAAGATGATCCTGGTTGATTTTATGAAACTGTGATGGACGTGGCACAATAATTGTGTACTTAGAGAGTAAATAATTGAAAAGTTAATAAATACCACTAGGATTATTTTAAGTATTCAGTCTCCGATTTATAGAAAATGTTTGAACTTTTCAACTTTCTCCTTGTTTGTTTTGACTTACTTCTTGCACTGAACCAAATGCAAGGTATTAAGGCATAATTTTCAACTGTTTAGTTAAACTAAAAAGGTAGAGATATCATTTAGGAAATTGGGCTTATATAAATAAACTCCTGGACAAAATTAACACATCAGTAAAACTTCTCATTATTACTTGTAATTTTTCGAAGTTTTAAATCATTAAACATTTTATGTAGGTTGGCCTTCAATATCCTCCGTCACTACTGCCATTGTTTGACAGATTTAAAATAACTTTTTGCAATTGCTTGTCAATAAGACATTGAATTTTAAAGTGATTTGTAGAAGCCAATAAGTTCAGTTTTACTAGAGTTAGAGTAGATGAAATGAATCGTCCACGCAACTTAAGAGATAATGAAGCCGTGAAAGCTGTAGTTCTAGTTAACGAGGGATGTAGACAGCGATATGTGTCTAATTTGTTAGGAATTAGACAATCAATAGTTAGTAGAACAGTTAAATATTTCAACGAACTGTTCCCTGCAATATCTCTCCGAGGATCCCCTTTGGAGTATCAATAATGTTCTGGGGGAGGAATTTACGATGCTCGCACGGATATGGTTCCTATACGGGGGAGATCCATTAATGCTCATTTCTACATAGAAAACATTACAGAAGATCATGTGATGCCATGTGCCCCATTTGTAGGGGACAATGTCATTTTTATGCACGATAACTCGCGGCCCCCTGTTAATAGAGAGGTACAGGACTACTTTAGATTCGTGAATATTCCAACTATGGACTGGCCACCAAGAAGCCCATATATGGACCCCATAGAACATATATGCGATGCACTAAAACGATCAGTTTTAGTGCATCGCTCCTACGAATCTTATGGAACTTGAACAAGTCGTTCTTGTCGAATAGGAGAATATTCCCTAGGAAACCATTCACAACTTGATCAATAGAAGCAGTCATAACGGCTTGAGGAAGAACTACTCAATACTGAATTCATATTCCTACAAATTTAATATCACATTAATTTTTTTTTTTTTAATTTTTCATTGCCACCATTTTCAATGTATTTGACAATATTGTTTATTTCTGTTATTTAAAATACCATTCTAATTTGTTGAATTCATTTAATCATAATATCACGTAGGACTAAGATTTAAAACTTTGCAAAAATAAAAATAATAATGAGAAGTTTTACTGATGAGTTAATTTTGTCCAGGAGTTTATATATAAAAAAAAAACACATCAAGTAAAGAGAAAGCATTTAAAATAAAATTTGATGAGTTAATTTTGTCCAGGAGTTTATATAAAAAAAAAACACATCAAGTAAAGAGAAAGCATTTAAAATAAAATTTATTTTTAATAAATCTTCAGTTCAAATGCCAAATAAAAAAATAATCTATATGTTATTTCTTTATTTGATTTTTGCACTGGATTCGTTGTAAAGTTGATTTTCGATGTCTTTTTCTTATCAAAAGAAATTATACATTTTGCAGTGAAATATTGCGGTTCAATTAAATATTTTGCACTGATGTTTTAGTTTGTGCTATAATAATATATTTTATGCTAGGTATAATGGTGGTCGACATACATAAAACCAAATATAATAAATGTAGTTTATTCACATATCAACAATATTGACAATGTGTGAAAACATGTGATAGCAAATATACAACCGAGCTCAAATTTATAAATAAATATCAGTAAAATAATTATTTACAGTCTGTATATAATATAAATGTATCAATTTATATAATAATATTGTCTACGCTGTATAATGATAGTTAACATTTTTATCTCCACCTAACCTAACATTTACATAACTAACTGCTTTAGGCTCTAAATCGCGCACACGATAACTGCTTGCAAATTTAGTTTGGTTCTTCTTTTCCATTTCTTTACGAGCTTCTTTTTTCTCTTCTTCTAAAGCTTTCTCATATGCCTCCATTTGACCTTTTGTCGCTGCCGGATATTTAACAATAGCTGGTGCGAAAAGTCTTTCTGGTATAGGCAGAGACGAAGAAGTTTGTGAGTCATTGTTCATCATATTCGGATAACTAGACGTTTGAAATGCAGATTGAGACGAATGATGTAGTTGGCGATTGAGCGAAAGGAATGGGTCTGAAAGGTAATTTTGATCCGAACTAGTAAGTTTTAATTGATGTGCAAATGGAGTGCCGAAATTCATGTGTCCCACAGAATCACTTCCAAATATTTCGAAATGAATTTTTCTCGGTATATCCAAAGTGCTCAGCAAAGACGGTTGTAGCTGACATGAAATCATCCCGAACAATACTGGAAACACGTAAATCTTCATCTGAAAATATACAACATTATAATTATGTAAATCTTTGATTGTTGGTGATATAAAAACAAACTTAAATTTATTATTCTGCGTTGTAATTTCAATTATATTACTTACTTTTTATTACTACTCAATTAATATTAACCTGACTAGGAAATTAATATTATTAGTATATTCAATTTGAATTAAGAATTAATGATTTATGATAAGAAATTCTAAGTGTTAAATTGAAATTTTCCAATCGAAATGTAATTAGTCCATAAAACAAACAGGTTATAAATGTTCCCAACACAAAATACATTTTTGTATTTCCTATATAATGTTATTTTATGCATTATCCGCCGTAGACTCATCAGTTATGTTTATGTAATGCAACAAACGTTTGGAAAGAGCTGGTTACACAGCCCCTGTACTTGAAACATATATTTTGATCCAAGTCAACATTCTGGAAGCAAACAAAAATCACTAGGATAAGAGAAAAATTTCCTGTGCAAACCATACATAGTGAACTGCATCAAATAAATGGAGCTTTTGTAAACTAAATCGTGGACGCGATAGAAAATAATTTTATGCATCAATTAATATGTTTAATACACGTTTACGACCAACATCATTTGCAATTTTAGATGTACTAATATGAATTTAATTATTAAACTTTTCTTATTTTCTTTTTGTTAAAAAAATCTTTATTGGCATTAATACATTCCTTCCTAAACATTAATACAAATATCCCTTCTTCCCTTTTCGCCTCCCCTTCAATCCATTTTATCTTCCGCAGTACTTCTAGTCCTTTGCCCGTTTCGCTCATGATGTTCCACCACCTCCTTCCTCTTACTTTGTCTTCTTCCCAGTCCACGCCCCCGCAGTCCTTCTTCTGCCTTTTTTACTTTTTTGATCGCATACTTCATGAGGTCTCCGTAAGAGCTGTTGTCCATAATGACTCATCCTAGGTACATGCACTCTCTAACTCCTTCAATCAGCTCCTACGACGCAGGAGCCCAGCCGTGAGTTGATAAAGGTCCCCGAAGTTCGACGTCAGGAAGTCCGAAGAAACCTCGATTGGTGACCCAATAAAAGTTCCTTCCCTTATGTCCTGGTAGTGGTGACATTCCAGAAGGATGTGCGTCCCTGTTTTGGGAACCCCACACCGACAGAGCGGGTCATCCGCCAAACCAAAGCCGTGGAGTTTTGCTGCAAAAGGCCCGTGCCCCATCAAAAAACAGGTTAGGCTATACGGGATGCCCCCACTCAAGATTTCCACTTGTAACAACACCCAGAAGCCAACCATGTGTTATTCGCCCCTTCTCAGAGGATTCCCAGCGGCGACCCCATTCCATGTTAAGTATTTCTAACAGGTATTTTTTCCTTTTAGCCCTGGAGCTCATTTCACCGTTCGGGTAGACCTCCAAACCGAGAACGGTCTTTGTTTCTCCCCTGTCCAACCTGTAACTGGCCGAGCGAAACAAGACTTCCAGGTCCATAGGCATACAACCCTCTAGGACTTGTAGAGCCTCCGTGGAGACAGTTCTACAAACCCTCTCCATGCTTGAGTAGAAATGGTCTTTGCGCCGCCGAAAGATGCCTCCGAGAGAGTACTAGGTGAGCCCTGTGTGCGAAGACTAAGTAAGGATAGGAACACAGAGCCCTCTATAAATAAGTTTCATTCCTTTTCTTGAGTCCCCAGTCTACCATGACGATTCTCTGGAAATTGCCCCCGAGTTGACAACATTTCTCTCTCACATATTTAATGTGGGGGAGAAACGTTAAGGCCTCGTCGAAAACAACGCCCAGGTACCTGTGCTCGCTCTTCCAGGCACCTGTGCTCGCTCTTCCAGGCAATTGCTTTCCCGACCAAGCCTATAGTGGGGGTCTGTTCCTGTCGAGCGACCCCTTCAGCATCACTCCAACCGTCTTTCCGGGCGACAATCGCAACTTATTGCGACCCAGCCAGTCCTGGAGCCGCACAAGGGCAGCTGTACCAGTTATTTCCAGTTCCTTCCTTGACTTTCCCTGTACCAGTATCGCAAGGTCGTCCGCCTTCTCCGTCCCCTGGCTTTACCACTTCGTCGAAGACTAGGTTCCATAAAAGGGGACCAAGAATCGAACCTTGCGGACACCCACGGAAAACAACCCCGGGAACAGTAGAAGTCCCGGAAGACACTGTGACGTGCCTTTACATTTTAACAGTGAGAAATAAGTACATAAAATATAAATTTAACAGTGAAGATTGAATAAAATATTTTTTCTAGCACATCAATCAACATGGGATCCCCGACCAAGGATGTGAAAGGAATCAAAACTCAATTCATGCTAGCAAACACAATTCTCACGTTTACTGGAGCTTTATCAGGACTTACAATCATCAATAAACAATTCTAAAATGCTATCGCTTCAAACAGTTAATTAATAAACAGTTAATAAATTGCCAAGTCGCCCAACAACCGTGGCATGAATATTATAAAAAACCTAACAAGTTTTTTCAAATATTAAATGCATTTATTTTATCTAGCAGTCCGGATTTTTTTAAATTAATAACTTTAATATAAAATTTTTATTAATGGACTATTATTATTATTAACTTAATCATAAAATTCTAGTAAGCAACCTCATTTATTACTCACAATTTAATTAACTGTTTGA
>JAFFZR010028866.1:0-10478 GCA_018397195.1 Lethrus apterus | reverse complement strand
TAAACCCAAAGTGTTATAATTATTGAAAACAGCAAGTTATGTTCTCTTAGATACAATCAAAGCCACCTACGATTTGTATTTAAAATAAGAAAGTTAGCTATGAAATCTCAAAAATTAAAAAAGCTATTTCGATTAGAGTAACATATTCGGAATCTACGTAAAAATGTACCTTAATAATGTTAAAATACTATTCCGGTATCTTTTCATCGAACTGAGCTACAAGCGAAAATTTAAAATGCCATTTTTTCTTTTTTTTGCGTGTAGCGTCCATACCGACCATTATTTTGAATGTTTCTTTTTTTAGTAAGTAGGCCATGATGTTGCGCACATTTTGTCTCATTTAACCAACTCTCTATCTCTTACAGTTTACGAGATCCTAATGGTGAGCACACTATCTGGGACACCTGTATACGAAAACAGTTCTAAATCTACATTAGAAACCTCTGATCTACCTATATACGTGTGTGTGTTTTAATAAAATAATCCTTATTCTCTGTTCCGTTCATAGATTGTCACTTCCTGAGTGTAATTTTTGTTGTCGTTAGAGACGTATTTCATATTTAATTGTCTTTTATCTTCAAAATAATAATAATAATAATAAAAAAAAAAATACACGGAGCGTTGAACACAAGCGTGAAAATGTTGATTCACTACCGCGGAACTAATTCCCTTGAAACGATCATCTTTTTCTATCTATAACGTTACAAAAGTTGAACGAACTCTAATTTTATATTTGGTGAGAACAATCTAATCTTGACGTTTATTGACTTTTTCATTTTATCGATTATTAAAAGCACGTATTATAAAACGTATGATAACGTATTTAGCTCCAGAAATGACCTGGTCTTTTTATTGTGATTCATTATTTTTCGTTGTGTTTTAAAAATAATAAATTATTGAAGTTACTATTGAGAGTGACCAAATATTATTACAAATTCACTATACTCAATTTTTATACTTCAGCTTGCAAGCATATCTTGCACTGGAGAATGCGGTAAATTTTTGCCATTTTTTGGCATGGATATTGTTTGAATACCACCTAAAAGCACCTTAAGTTCACATTTGTGATCTTTAATACAGTATAGGTAATACCATAAAATTCATTTTATTTACTTATCATGTTGTTTATTAATTTAATTTAAACACGCATGCTACGATGTTTTGGTATATTAAATCACTGTAGTCATTAACAGATAAATAATTTTATGGAAAAATACATTTTTAATAAATGATCTTAAATTACAGATTGTTCATATAACATGTAATTATTTTGTTTATGTGTCCTTTGTTTTCATGACAGCTTATTACCTACCACATGATAAACAATTTTATTGCAACTCACGATGCACAAAATTGACAACTAAAATATGCAAATCAACTAAAAATAATAACTGGTGATACGTACAATAATTACAAACATTAATTAAATTTGCATAAGCTGTTTACGTCATAAATTACAATCTGTCCTCTATTTAGGAAATAAATAATAAAAATTTCAAATTCCAGTTAAATTACATCTTTAAATATAAAATATTACGTACTTCACTTGCAACTTCCTACTATAGCTTATTAAATTAACGAAGGTTTTAAATATACAGGCTGGGATTAAAGTATGGAATATTTAAAAAAGGGAACTCAACCGGTTTTTTAAAAAACGCTGAAACAAGTCGATTTTATTTTTTAAAAATACACATCAATATGTGCGATTCACCTTCCAATTTCCATTTGTTTGTAGTTATGACGTCATCACAAAAAATTTAAATGACATACATTTTTTTAGTGCAATCCGATAGGGTAGAAATTACCCTTTATGACCGTGCAAAAAAAAACATAAGGTTGCACCAAAAAATTCTGAGAAAAATCGATGTGAAAATTTAATGTTGATATTATCCTAGATAACAAATAATTTAAACCGTGAACGGTACGTAACTTTCTTGTTGTTTTTATCTTACAACCTTTCTAGCTTACTGAATAATCAAGATACCACGATAATAATAGTAATAATAATGTTCAACTCGATTTTTCTCAGAATTTTTTTTTTACGCAACCAAGTAGAAATATCGCTATCGGATTCCACTAAAAAAATGTAAGTTATTTAATTTTTTTTGAGATGACGTCATAACTACAAAACAAATGAACGTCGTAAGGTGAATCGCACATATTAATGTGTATTTTTAAAAAATAAAATCGACCTGTTACAGGGTTTTTTTAAAAAAATCGGTTGAGTTCCCTTTTTTTTTAAATATTCCATACTTTAATCCCACACTGTATACAGCGTGTCCACGGAAAAACGAAACACCCTCAATATCTAAGAATTAAAATTTTTTTCTTAAAATCGCTGAAACACGTAAACTTTCGATCGATGGGGGACAACTTTTGGCGAAGAAATGATCGCCATATCGTCAACCCCCTAGCCGCAGGGGTGCCAACCCTAAATTACACTAGGGGTTGAGTAATAGCTCATTTAAAAGCTTACGTAATTTGCATTTCAACGGTATATCAATTTTTGAAATCCATCGATCCGTTTTCAAGAAATTAGCTTTTCAAAATACCTAAGGTACAATAACAGAAATGACAATTTAGTTAGAAAAACAGGCAAGATTTATTTGAGAAGTTGTTGGAAATGGCCTCCCCCAACATCAATTATACAAACGTTGCTCAAACCCTCGATGTCTTTAGAAAATTTACGCGCTACAGTATTACAAGAGTGCAGTGCACTGACCCATGAAATTTTTCAAAATGTACGTCGTGGGTTTCAGCAACGTTTGTATAATTGTATCGAAGTTGTGGGAGGCTATTTCCAACAACTTCTCAGATAAATCTTGACTGTTTTCTAACTAAATTGTCTTTTCTGTTTTGTAACTTAGTTATTTTGAAAAGCTAATTTCTCGAAAACGAATTGATGGATTACGTAAGCTTGAGGTATCACTCAACCCCTAGTGTAATTTAAGAATTTTAGGGTTGGAACCCCTGCGGCTAGGGGGTTGAAGATATGGCGATCATTTCTTCGCCAAACGTTGTCCCCCATCCATCTTAAGTTTACGTGTTTCAGCGATTTTAAGAAAACAATGTAAATTCTTAGATATTGAGGTTGTTTCGTTTTTCCGTGGACACCTGTATATACCTATATATTTTTTGATTATTTAACTTTCTTACATACAAAGTGTATGAATGGAATCTTTCAACATAAAGACGTTCATAAATACATAAGAGAAGTCAAAAGTAGAGGAGAAAGATCAATCATAGACTACTTACTATTTCAGAGAAACAACAGGAGTGAAGTAAAGGACGTGAGAGTGAGACGATGCGCATAGATCGGTAGTGATCTCTACTTAATACAAGAAACAAAGAAAGAAAGTCAAGAATGTTATAAGTAGGTATAGCTATGAAAATTCCTGGGAAGAATTTGGCACTAGAATGGAAAAAGATTTTCACACAAACGAAAAGTTGTTCTACAAAATTCTTAAGAATGCAAGAGCAGAAAACCAACAAGCTGTAACCAAACAAGTCAAATTCAAAGATGGTAATGTACTTAAGGAAGGGATTCGAAGAACTATTATTTACGGACGAGGATATCGAAAATGGAAAAGAAGGAGGCCCAATCGCAGAAGACATATAGATAGATGAAGTGGTAGAAGCTATAAGAGCTCTTAAAATAGGGAAAGTGGCTGGTCAAGATCGAATAACCGACGAAATATTGCCCTCGAGGGATCAAAATGCTAATAGCAATATACAACAAAGCTTGGAAGGAAGGGTTGGAAAACTGACACCATTTTTAAGAGGGATACGAGGGAGTGTAAGAATTACAGAGAAATAACCTTACTAATTATACCGTCCAAGGTCTATGAACGAATCCTCGAAAGCAAACTAGTAAGACAAACGGATTAATTACTAGAGCTGTGGCAAAGTAGTTTAGGAAGGGGAGTAGTATAAACGACCATATTTTTACAAACAAATCGCGGAAAAGTCCCTAGAAAGAAATATTGAAACGTATCAGGACCTGGAAAAATCCTTTGATCGAATTCTAAGATCTAAAGTGCGAGCAGCCCTGAAAAAGAGAAATGTGTAGGATAATCTAGTAGCTGCCATAATGAGTCTACAAGAAGAGAACAAAATTATATAAGAACGGACAACAGGCAATCTCAAGAATTTGGTCCTAGACGACACGATGAAGGAAATAATGGAAAAAACATCATCGGTCATTGAGATATGAAGTCAATATATTTGATGAATGTGCTTTCGCAGATGATATGGTAATATTCAGCAAAAACGAAAGGGACCTATAGAAAAACCTAGAAGCCTGGAACATACCATTGAAATCTAACACCATGAAAATTAACGTGGAAAAAACAAAAATAATGGTAACAGGCAGAGCCTATGCCTCTGCCTGTTACCATTACATTTTTGTACATATAAATGGGAAGAAAGTCGACACGTTTAAATACTTAGGGGTAAATATCAATGACAAAGGGTACCACGAAAAACATCAAAGCTATATCACAGAAAATCATTCATAGGGAAAAGGGAGATCTCAGATTGCTTGCTCACTAAGAAAAGATAAATATAATTTCAAGCAATTACAACCAAGAATTTGACATTAATAAAACATGATTATTAGCAAAAATCATTGGATTTAATTAAAATATCACTAACTATCATTCATTTTCACAACATTGTTTTCAAACGATGTTAATAATTTGTTCAATAATGCCTCGAATTTATTTGAATGAAAGACTGTTTTCTAATGTAATCTAATCGCAAGCCATATGTGTATTTGGAAAGTGAAGCAATTGTGGGACTAATTTCGTTATTTAAAATAGTTAGATCGTTAAGGAGGCCGAAAGGTGTCTATCGAACAAGATGATGAGAATTTACTCAATTATCTTAGAAACACTCCACTGTAGAAGGTCGCCGCGAAGTAACAGGATTTCCTGCCAGCGTAAATGAAATAGACAAAGCAAAATAGATAATTATGATGATGTGTGAAAGACCACACGCGGGGACAAATTGCATATGCGGAGGAGTTCATCAACCGTGAAGATTTTTCCATTCTTGTAACAGTGGTCGAATAATAATAATAATAACCCACGAATTGTAGGTTTAAAGAAAAATGCGACAATCAGTTAAGAGAAAGTGGAAGGTTTTCGGTTAATGTATGAGCTTGGATCAGTTACGATGGTCCGGGAGTTTGTTTTCTTGTGAAGCTTAACAAGAATGCATATACTCGAATATACAGTGAACACGTAAAGGTTGGAACATATTTGATAAAATCTTCATTGGGCAAGTAAGAAAAAATGCTCGGAAAGGTTGATTTGCTTTTTTAAATGCCTTTTTTTGTATACGTATATTTTGTATTGCGTCATTTATGTTCGAGTTATGAGGTCATCACTTTTTTTTTAATTGCAACATCCTCTTTTGTTAGTACCATTTGAAAGAGTACATTTTTCTGCGTATATACGCCAATTTTTATGTTATGTTACATAAGAATCCTCGAGAAATTTATTATTAATTTTTAATAACCCATTGTTGCATTATTTTCGTTCAGACACTGATCGTAGTTCCTTTTTTGTTTGCAAAATATGCACCTATTGTGATGTTATTGGACAGTTTTAAATGTGTCACTATGCAAGGCAGCTAAAATTTAAATTACGAGACAATGTTGAATATATTACCCTTTTAAAATTAGCTCTTTCTCAAGGTCGTACAATGGATTACTGGGGATATCCAAATGCTATTTTTGTGAAAATTTTCTTTTAATTGAAATTGGTGTATATACGCAGAAAAATATACTCTTTCAATTTGTTGCAATTTACAAAAACAAGTGATGACGTCATAACTATAAACTGTATAACTCCTTCATTTGTCAACAAGGGGCTTACACCAAATACTTAGGGCAAAAATTACTATAATTGTTAAATTACATTCTGAACACCTCCCTTAATAAACGTCATATTGATATAAAAAGATGCCTTTACACCATCTAAAAATTCAAATAACGACTGCTGGATTAGATGTTAACTGTTCCGTGACCGCAACTATTAATGCTAAGTTTTTGTAATTTGTTGGACGTTTCATGCCTTAAACAGCCAAAATCGTATTCAAGTTGATATCTTTTTGAAATGCGAATAACAAATTTTACGCATCGTCGTCGCTCCACAGCAGCTGCTGTACTACATGGCAACTTGTGAAAAATGTTGCATGAATGCATTAATGTGTACATGTTACATTCAATATTAACTCAGCATTGTAATGAATTCGTATTCAAGTTTAAAATGCATAAGTGTATAGTAATATTTCCATATTAGTAGTTTCTGTAAGTATTTTATAAATGACCAACATATTTACTATTTCGGTTTAAACTTACTAGTAGATGTAGATGTTGAGATCTAATGGTTGTAAAAAAAAAACCATTGTATTAATAATAATACAACGCATTTATATGATACATTTGTTTGTCAACTAGTGTAGGGTTCAGTCATAGTAATACGATGCACTTCTTACACAAAAATGCATTCTAAGTCTTGCATTCTAAGTCTTGCAGCCTTTCTTGGAAATATAAAAATATTGCCTTTGCCGAATGTTTATGTATTCGAACTTTTAATATATGTTTTCAAAAACAAGAATACCTTTTTGCGAATATACACACTTAGGAGACCGGATGAAAGAGGAACTTTCACATTCCAAAAAGAAAAAAAGAAGAAAAGTAAAAACTCGCCGTACATATAGGTTTATGGTTTCTTGATCGTCGCATATAAAACTAAGCAGGACAGAAAATAATTTTAAGATTGAAACACACTAAAAAATTTGTTTATTCCATAGAAGAATATTTTAATAGTAACACATGACACACACCTATTTACCCTTATGGGTAATGTTGACATATATTACAAATATTGTATATGTATTACAAATAAATTTGATTATTAGTTTTTATGATTAACATGTAAATTAACTTTCGATTTTCCGTAAGAATCTTTTTAAAAAGATTTATTTCTTAATTAAATAATATTTACATAAGAGATGTTCTTAAATCTAGAGTTTATTCAAGACTAAATATAAAACTAAACTATCGTTACGCATAAAAAATACGTTTGCAAAATGAGAGATGCACGTAATGCGTTTCCACGAATGCACTGCACTGCCAGCAATAATATAGTTTTTCTTTGTCTTATACAGGTAGGTGTGTCATATAACTTCTCCCTTCTTAAAATGAAGCTCCGGAAGTTCGGGTTGGCCTTGAGGGGTTTTCGGGCCTTCTTCCATCTGAAGACTAGATAACTTCCAATTATTATCAATCCCTGTACAGGAAAATCACCCATACACTTGGCTTGAGGTGGTTGAATGTTTTTTCGACGATGGGGATAGTAATGTCCGCAGGAGTTGCCTTTAAATTAAGTGTCTTTAAATCTATTTTAAGTTTCGGAGTTTTGTTTCCCTTGAATTGTAGTACTTGTTTATTATAAACGGTTTTCCAAACGTTTTTTCCTGAAACGTTAGTTCTTGTTGATTAAAAATTATTTTACAAGTGTCTTCTTTTATTAGGTATATTCCAGTTAATGTCTTCAATTCCATTTCTTCCTGGCATTTAATGTTTATGCCTTGTTCCTTTGGAAACACTCGCAAGTATTGATTGATCTCAGGAATAAGTGATTCCTGGTAATGTTTAGTTTGATGTATTGACATTCGCTTGAGTTTTCTTGTCGAAGAATGTGTTCTTCACAAGATGCCTTGTGATTGGTTTACAGATAGTAAGAACATTGAAATATTTTACCTTTAGTACAAATATCGTTTAGAGACTTAATTATATTGTTTTTGAATTTTAATAAATACTTCACATCTGGAATTATTGTTAGAAATTCTGATTCATGTTTTGTTGGAATAGAGTGTAAGTAATAAAGATCAAATTCCTTTTCGAAATCAATAGGTATTGATAAAAAATAATTAATTCTATTGAATTTAATTTTACAATTAATGTTTATTACAGATTTGAATCTAAAATATTTTCGTACTTCAATTCGAATGGAAGTTGTTCTCCATAATGCATTGAAATTCCTCCGAAAATATGTCCATTGGTTTCATAATGCTTGGATGTAAAGCTTTTAATTTACAGAATGTTACAGAATTTTCAACATCTTGTAAAATATTTAAAATTGAATTGTAAAGGATTATCAGTTGGTTGTATAAGTCTTTGGCGATTAAAATATTTATTTGTTCCGTGCCAGTTTTTATTATTTCATTTAACTGCAAAATTCAATTTCAATTCAATTTCAGCAATAGCTCATTGTGTTGTATATCATGAATTGTATCATTAAATTTCTGAATTATTTTCCCGTTTATAGTGTATTGCATTTTTAATTGGTTTTCTAAATTTTGTTGGTTTTTACCAATATGACCTAAAATTTGATTGAATCTTTCGCCGTCTTCGGAATCTAAATTTCCAGTCACGAACTTAACTATTTTTCCAAGTCCATCAATGAATCCTCTTTTATGTCTACTATTGTAGAATGAATTTCGATATGATTAATTTTTTCGTGTATAGCTTTTTGAGTAAATATCATTATGTTATTATAGTTGCTTATTTCTCGAGCGAAGATAGTGTTATTCCGTTAACTCCGTGTTGAATATTTAAATTATTATACTCTTTGTACAATGGTTCTAGATCGTAATAATGAATGAAAGTGAGTAGTTCTTTGTAATTTGGCGGGTCCTAAATTAAATGGTAAAATTCCTAGATTGTAGGTAACGTTTCCTATTTCTGCTCCGTTTCCGAGTGTGAGGAACCTGGGATATTTTTGTATTTATACGTTTGCTTTTTTGGTCGTTTAATATGAATATTTTCGGTTGTATTGTAATGTTTGGGAAACATTTTCGCGGATTTTCGTTCAAAATTAATTTGTTTAATTTTTTTAGGTTTGTGTTTATTTTTTGTTGTTTTTACCTGTTTTTTACAAAAACTTGTTTTGGAATTTCAGGAAGTTTTTCCTTAGTTTCGTTTATTTTGCTAATTAATTTTCCTTTTTTATGTTTTATTTGGTCATTTAATTCTTCATATAATATTTTTTTTCTCTGTAGTTGGAAATATAATTATTTACAAGTTGTTTATTTATGTCAATATCGAATGGTGATTTTGTTTCTAAGTGTCCCGATATTATCTCACTGGGTTTTAAGTTTGTTGTGGAATGAATGGAATTATAATAAATAATAAGCTAAAACGGCGTAACAAATTTTTGTTTCGATTGATTCGCTTTTATATTCCGCTTGATTATTTAGTAACCGAACGTGTTCGATCAAGGTGGAATGGAAACGTTGTATGACTCCGTTGATTCAGGGTGCTGAGAGCTTATAAAATGTAATTTTACTTTATGAGTTTCTAACAATTTTTTTACATGTGAATTTTTGAATTCTAAACCATTATCCGATATTATCTGTTCAGGAATACCGTGATGCGTGAAATATGTAACTAAATTATTTACTATTTCAATATGTTGTGATGAATTTAATTTATCTTCTTGCGCGTATTAAGAAAATGAATCAATTATTGTTAAGAATTTAGCATTTTCCATAGCTATGCTCTCAATATGTAAAATTTGAAAGGGTTTTACGGCAGTAGGAGTTATGTTTAATTTTAATTTTAAGGATTTTCTGTCGTATTTTGTGATCTGACAAAGTTCACATTGATTAATATAAGTTTGAATAGATCTGTGTTGGTTAGGCCAATAATAATATTTTTTAATTTGGTTTTCAGTTTCATCGAGACCTCTGTGTCTTCGTGATAATTTTGAATAGTCTGTATAATTTCATTTTCATCATTAATATCGATTAATTTTTGTGTAGGTACATTTAATCATTTTAATTTCAGAATTTTTAAAATATTTTTGTAATGTTGCACAAAATTTTTCGTAAATAGGATCGTCGAAATAAAGATAATATTTAATTTTTGGTACAATAAATTCCTCATGAATTTTATCATTTCTTTTTCATAATCTCTCTTTGAAACTTGAACAAGAATTCTTTGCTTTATTTTATACAAATATACAGGCTGTCCCACGTTAGACGCGGTGCTTCATATCTCATTAATGGTTAGGTTACGAAGGAAGTTCATAAAACAAATTTATTCAGATTCATATGTAGAATGTGCCAAAATTATTTTCAACTCTACAGGCTGTTCTGTTTTTACGATACGGTATCTTACTTTGTTATTTTAAATGGAACACCCTATATATTATTTAATATTCGTGTAGAACGTAAAATTTTAATGTAAGTTTGTTCAATACTTCCTATACTTAAAGTTGTTAGTTTTCGAAATATTTGCAATTTTATAAAAAAAAAATCACATATGCAACCTTCACTTGAAGTCGACAGATTTTAATTAAATTTAATAGCTTCAAAACGAATTTCGGTAAAATTGATCTTCATACTAGATCCTGTCTTAAACCGCCTTCGAAGGTTTTTTATCTTATACAGCGTGTCTACAGCTG
>JAFFZR010028865.1:0-10487 GCA_018397195.1 Lethrus apterus | reverse complement strand
ATTTTCTTCTTAGTAAATTAATGGAAAAGAAATTACCAAACTAAGAAAACTAAGCTAAAAGTTGAACCTAAAACATACGTTGGAAAGCTTTAAAGCTAAAGCTAAATTTGCGGGGAAAAAATGTCTGGTAGAAGGCAGTTCAAAGCTGTTTATTTAAAAGTATTAAGAGCTAATGAGGTGAGGAAAGCTATTTTTAATTTAAAGCTAATTAGCTCTGTCAGTAATTTATTAAAAAAGAAATTAAGTCGGAAACTGTACGTAGTTAAAATCTAACACGATGTTAATGGATGTCACGATATACAGGGTGTTACAGACCAATTTTCTTCTTAGTAAATTAATGGAAAAGAAATTACCAAACTAAGAAAACTAAGCTAAAAGTTGAACCTAAAACATACGTTGGAAAGCTTTAAAGCTAAAGCTAAATTTGCCGGAAAAAATGTCTGGTAGAAGGCAATTCAAAGCTGTGTATTAAAAAGTATTAAGAGCTAATGAGGTGAGGAAAGCTATTTTTTAAAATTTAAAGCTAATTAGCTCTGTCAGTAAATTATTAAAGAAAACATTAATTCGGAAACTGGACGTAGTTAAAATCTAACACGATGTTAATGGATGTCACGATATACAGGGTGTTACAGACCAATTTTCTTATGTTTATCAGATTTATCACCGGAACTGCAAACATTTTTAATTTTCTACGTTGTTTTAGGTACGAAAGTCACTGAAGATAACACGTCGACGTAAAGAAAAAGAAAAATTACCATCCGGCATAACAGCCGATTACACTGCCGATTTTTTCGCCAATTTGGAAGTGAACGTCGGATCGTCGTTATCATCAACCATGCCCAATTCCCCATCCATTCCAAACCATCATCTTCACCACATCCCTCACCATCACCTGGTGCACCAAGACGGTTATACGCAGTCGGACAGTTCCGAAACGAGCCTCAATTCCCTGAACAATCCAAATCACAAAGTGTTACCGCCCGTGCCGCCCAAACCTCCCAAACGCGGTATATTAAAGACGCCCCGCGTGAACGTCACCGCCGAGAACGGCCAAGACGACGACTTGGCGAAGAACACCTTGCAAAACGAACTGATGTCTTACCAAAACTTACCTCAGAACAACGGCCTCGGCAACAAACACCTCGGCAACGACCTCTTAGTGATAACTTCGCCTTCGCCCAGCGGCGATTCCCTGACCGACACGACCAATTCTTCGTTCGCGACGCCGCCGTTTTCGCTGAGCCCGGTCGGGGAATCGCAGGGCTTCCATCGGTGGTCGCGGACCTCGAACTTCGACGATTTTAATCTGCCGCTGCCGCCCATAGCCGAGCTGGTTTTGCCGAAGCCGCGCGTGTTGACCATCCAAAGACAGAGACCGCCGCGAAGCGATTTCGGGTTCTCGTTGCGCAGGACTATGGTGTTGGATCGGTATTCGAACGGTTTTAATATGCGCGCCGTGGTTTTCGCGGAACCGGGCGCGATGGTCCAGCACAACAACGAAACGGGTCTCTTCCCGGGCGATAAACTGTTGGAAGTGAATGGAATCCGGGTCGAGGAGAAGAGTCGGGAAGATATCATTGATCTCATCAAGGCATCTGGTGAATGTGTTACGTTAAAGGTAAGTTTTATAGAAGAAGAACGACAAATTGTATAATTGGTCTGGTCTAATTTATTTATCCACAGTTTTTGTTTTCTTCGCAGAATTCTTATCATCTAGAGTCGTTTTTTCATCATTTCCTTCATCCAAAGCTTCCGTTCCAATAAGTTAATTTTTCATAATTTTCTTCTTTCAAAGCTCCTTTTCTAATAAGACTTTTCTTCATCATCCAAAGCTCCCGTCATTTCTTCATAATTTTCTTCGTCTAACGATCCCGTTTGAATAAGTCGATCCCGTTTGAATAAGTCGATCCCGTTTGAATAATTTGCTTCGTCAAATGCTCCCATTTCAATAAGTACTTTCTTTATGCAAAGCTACCGTTCCCGTCAGTCGTTTCTTCAACTTTTTCTTAATCCACGGCTCTCGTTCTAATAAGTCCTTTCTTCATATTTTTTCATCCAAAATTGCCCTTCCGATAAGCCGTTTTTTCATCAGTTTCTTCATCAAAAGCTCCCTATACAATAATTCTTAATCTTTTTCTACATCTAGAGCTCCTTTTTCAGTCGTTTCTGCATCATTTCCTTCATCTAAAAGTTCCGTTCCAATAAGTCATTTCTTCATAATTTTCTTCTTTCAAAGCTCTCTTTCCATTAAGACTTTATGCATCATTTCCTCCATCCAAAGCTCCCGTCATTTTTTTCATAATTTTCTTCGCCTAACGATCCCGTTTCAATAAGTTGTTGCTTCATCAAAAGCTTCCGTTCGAATAAGTACCGTTCCCGTTAGTCGTTTCTTCATCTTTTTCTTAATCCACAGCTTTCGTTCTAATTAGGCCTTTGTTCGTATTTTTTCCATCCAAAGCTTCTGTTCCAATAAGTCGTTTTTTCATCAGTTTCTTCATCTAAAGCTCCCTGTCCACTAAGACTTTTCTTCATCATTACATCTAGAGCTCCGTTTCCAGTCGTTTCTTCATCATTTCCTTCGTCTAAAGCTTCCGTTCCAATAAGTCGTTTCTTCGTCATTTTCTTCTTCCAAAGCGCCATTTCCAATAAGACTTTTCTTCATCCAAAGCTCCCGTTCCAATAAGTCGTTTCTTCATCTGTTTCTTCATCTATAGCTCCCTGTCCACTAAGACTTTTTTCATCATTTTCTACATCTGGAGCTCCGTTTCCAGTCGTTTCTTCATCATTTCCTTCGTCTAAAGCTTCTGTTCCAATAAGTCGTTTCTTCGTCATTTTCTTCTTCCAAAGCGCCCCTTCCAATAAGACTTTTCTCCATCCAAAGCTCCCGTTCCAATAAGTCGTTTCTTCATCAAAAACTCCAGTTCCATTTATCTTTAACGTTTCTTGTTGGCTGTGAAGATTACAGTGAAGATTTATTTGAAGAAGAAAGTATGCAATTTTCAAAATTAGTCGCCTGACGCAATCTTTATCGCAAAAAATTTTTATTTTTAAGATTCTTAGTTTTCTTCTCAACTTGTCTCAATCACAGTAGAAGTTGAAGATTTCTTCTTCAACGTCATTGTTCTTCTTCATCGTCTTTGTCAAGTGAAAATTTTGAAATTGTGTACTCTCGTTATTTGTGGCGTGTTTATCTAATTTCTTCTCTGGCGTATATTTTTATCATTTGCCCAGATTCTTCAGATTAATATTTATTTTTTATGATTGCGTTATACCTTCGATTATTTGTGCCATTCTTCTTGTTTACTACTTTTATCTTCTTTTTCTTCTTCCTCTCAGTCTTGTTTTCTACCTGAATTTTTTATTTCATTTTCTCTTATAATCATCATTTTTCGCCCAGTTTCTTCTGATTCTTCTATCGTTTCTATTGCAATTTTTTTTTGTGTTTATCTTCAGATTACATTGTAGAAGAAAGTAGGCAATTGCTTAAATCCCTTCTTTTGGATTCCGTTGTACGTAGGTGGGTTTTTCATTTTCTTCCCTTGCTTATTTTTGCATTTTTTTTTTATTCTTGTATTACCGATCGTTTCCATCAGATAACCTTTTCGTATTTCTTCTTCGAACATACCAGAACTATTCAACTTAGGAAAAAAAATTGTCGGCTTTTTGTTTATTTATTTTATTTTTTCTTATTTGAGTTTTTGTTATCTAATTTTCTTGTTCTGTTCTTCTTTTATCTTATTGTTTTTATATTTTTGTTCTCTTCTTCTCGTTTGTTCTCTTCCTATTGTCATCTTTTCTTTTTCTTATTTCTTGTCTACATTTTTATTATTTTCTTTGTTGCGTTTCTTCTCAGGTTTTCTTAAGCTTTCGTCAAACGTACTCCACATTATAAGCTCATCAGCATCTCTGTGAAGATCGATACAATTTTTTTTAAATTAGTTTGTTGATTTCCTAAAACACGTTTATTCGGCATATTTCTTTCCTTTCCTTCTCGTCCATCTAATTACATTTCTAAAAGGAATCCATCTCAGTTTAAGAAACAATCCCAATTCAAAAATCCAATCCATTCCAATGAACACTGGATTTATTTGTTGGGTTGGGCTGGGATTACAAGAATATCCCAACCCAGTTAAAGAATCCGCTCCAGAATCCAATCCAAGATATTGAAATCCAATCCAAAGAATTTACTCCAACCCAACTAATCCCAATCCAACATCCGTGATAAAAATGCAATTTGAGAATTTATCCAGTTTGACAAGCAATCCCAGTTCGAAAATCCAAGCCAAGCTTCGGATTTTTTTGTTGGGTTGGTGTGGATATTTATGCTGGGTTTACAAGGATATCCTAGTTAAAAATGCACCGCCAGCCAACCCAATCCAAGGATACATCACCATCAAATTTTAAATTCCAATTGAAGAATAATTAATCTTATCCAAAGAATTTGAAACTGAAAAAATCCCAGTCCAATATCCGTCATAAAAATCGTCCAATTTGGGAATTTATCCAGTTTTAGAAGCAATCCCAGTTCAAAAATTCAAGCCAAACATTGGATTTATTTGTTGGGTTGGTTTGGATGTTTGTGCTGGGATTACAAGAATGTCCCAGCACAGTTAAAAAATCCGCCCCAGCCAACGCAATCCAACGATACATCACATTTCCTTATTCTCCTTTGCAATTTTTATCCTTTTCGCTTTTCAGTTTTTTTTTTCAATTGTCTTGTTCTCGTTGTTTAATTAACATTTAGTGAAGATTCATGGGAAGTAAACAACTTTTGGAATTGGTTTCAAGATTTTTTAAATTTTTCGCCTTTTTTTAATGTAATAGTTTTATTTTTATCATTTTCTTCGCCGAGATTATTTTTATCAAAAATACTCTACAGTACAGTACGTTTTTTATTATTTTTATTTTTATTCATAAAAGTAGCAAATGAGAATAAGAAAGAAAGGTTCTGTCATATTCATCTTTTCCTTTGAACTTTTCCTAATGGATGTGGACCCTGCTTGAAAAACAAGCATGGTCCACATCCAGATGAAAAAAAAGATTCCGGTCGCACTAATTGCATGCTTCTTAGTTTCTCTTGTTTCTTCTTTTATGGCGTTTTTCATTTGTTTTATTTTTTTTTCATTTGTGTATTTATTGCGTTTGAAACGTGTTTCTTTGTCTACAGTTTTTATAGTCTTTTTTACTCTTATGTAAATTTTGACATGATTCATTCATCTCCTTACACTTAGCTTTTACACTAATAGTTACAAAAAATTCCGGTGTATTTCTTTCGACATGTTCCCTGTATATGAATTTTTTTCAATATGTACACAAGTGCGATAAATGCACTATAAATAGACTGACGTCAAAGAAGAGTTCAATATACCTCGTTCGTCTGAGTAAATAAACTCAATCGACCGAGAAAAAATTCCACCATTTCCATTGTAAAAGCGTTCGTGTCATTTATGGAATTTTATCGTGAGAGTCGCATTATTACAGATTTATAAATAAAACAATTAAAAATCGCAATAAATTACCAATTAATCTAATGACCCATTAGGAGGTGTTGATTATGTCGAGCGCAGTTACGGAATGTGCAGTATAGGGTTTCGTTAATTGTAAAAAAAAAACGAATGTAATTACTGTTATTAAATTCATTACGTAAACATTTTTTCCGGTTTCGGTGTCCTTGATCGCGTGTGCTGTATTCGTATCAAGGTTGGCAGCTGTCATGTTACTCATGTTGTTACATACCAGAAACTCCCGGAGTTAGCATTTTCCCGGATTTGTCCGGAGTTCGCTTGGAATTTGCACGGAGCCTTTTGTCATATTTTTAGATTATTTTTTAATAATGTTAAGTCAGTTTATCCTGTAATTAGATAACAAATTTGCTGTTGTTATTATTTTTTATTATTGTTATTATTTTATTATTATTATTATTAATTTGTTATTATTATTTTATTATTATTATTATAAGCTTTATTGCCCAACAGAACATAAAATTCCAATTACAGAACAAAAGAAAATAATACAAATAAAATAAATATTATTATTATTATTATTTTTTTTTTCTTTCTTATTATTATTTTATTAATTCATACTGAATCTGCCACGCCGATTGGTAAGCGGCTAGATTTCGATGTTGTTGTGGGCCCTTAGAAGATGGAGGGAACCAAGTATAACAAATTATTATTATTATTATTATTAGTTTATAAAAATTTTAATTGAAAATGATGTCTTCTTTTGCGAAATACGCTCGCATTGTGCTTTCTGTTGTCATAAGACTCATAAGGTTGTCATAAGGTTTCCTTTCTTCCTTTATTTCCTGCCCTTTGTGTTTTTTATCCATATTTTCCTTTTCCCCATATTTTGTCTTTATCAGCATATGGACAATTAGTTGCCCAGTTCCCAAATCCAATTTATCAATTTTTGCAAGATTTTTCCAACATCCTACATGTGTATAACATTCCCTTTCTTTCATCAGTATGTATATCTTGCAGCCTGGTCCCCCATACAGTTCTCTTCTTATTTTCCAGTTTTCTTTTCTAACTAATCTTTTCCGATTTTTTTCGAAATCTCTTCTCATTTTTTTGCCTTTTTCCAAATCTTGTAATTTTCTTCTATTAAAACCTGTACTTTTCTTATTTTTAACCTTGTACTTTTTCTTTAATCTTGTACTTTTTTTCTTTCAAACTGTGTAGCTGTGCCCGACTGGACATATTTCTTTCCAAATTTTGAAAATCCTCATCCTCTTTTCCCTTTTCCTTTTAAAGTATTTGCTTTATAAGTCAGCGGTGGCCAACTTCATTGTACGTATGATCGGCTATATATTTTTTTTTTAATGTGTCGCGATCACCTACTAACGATATATGAGTTGTATGGGTTGGGTTCACTTCGTAACTGAAATTCAAGAGTACAATTTTGGGATAGATTCGAGGATTTGAGGGTTGTATGGGTTGGGTTCACTCCGTAATTAAAATCCAGTAGTTTACAAAGGAGAAATGCTGGAGGATCGACCAAAAATCGACTCGTTGGCCATCCCTGTTATAAGTCATCTAGCCAGCACTCTTTTACTTTAATACAACTTTATAGATCTTGGTTTTCCTTCCTTCATTTCCACGCCCCTTCCTGGCAGATAATTTAGTATATAGATTTTTTTTTGTTGTTAATCGGGTTCGTCGTCTTCTTATCGCATACTAATATGATCTTTGCTTTCACATTCTTGAACTTTACTCATAAAATTTCCAAACATTTCATTTTCCTGATGAGATATGAGCCTTAATGCCCACGACCAGTCATTATGAATGCAAGGGTTGGAGAAACTAATCAGAATAGTCGATCGGAAAGTCGATTAAAAAAATTGTTTGTAATAAAATGCCTAGATCTCCAACTAAGGTTTAAACCTTAACAGCTAACCAGCCACTAGCCTTTTTCTTACATATAATTCCTTTTCTTCCCTAAATCCAGTCCAATCATTATATCGTTGTCTGCTTCTTTTGCAAATTACCTTATTTTCCTTTCTCCTTTTTATGTGGGGCTCCTCTTCTCGTCTCCTGAATCTGGCTTCTATCATTTTCAAACACTTCCCACAGCCTACGAAAATTCAACCCATTTATGACATTTCAATCCCGTCTGAATCTTCCATCTGATTCAAAATTTACAAACCTTATCAATGTTTTCACAAATCCTTTCAACTTATAAAAACCTTTCAGACCATTCTGTTCATTCACAAACCCCTTCAACCCATAAGCCTTTCAACCCTTTCTCAATCCATTCAAAACATTTCCAATGCATTCAGGATTCTTTCAAGGAATCGATCAATCTTTTAACGAATTCATAAACCCTTCACTAATTCGTAATACCTTTGAATGCACTTCAAACTCTTTCAACTTGTTCACAAACCCTTTCAACCCATTCACAAACCCTTTTAACCCATTCACAAACCTCTCAAGCCATTTACAAGTCTTTCAACCGATTCACAAACCGTTCAAAATCTGCTTCTTCGAATAAGTCTTAACATGTTTTGATTTTCAACCAATTTTTTGTACTATGAGTTTCAAATTTCTTGTTTTGTTCTTTCAAAAGTTTCGTTCTTCTGGACCTTATATTGTAATCGGTAACAAAATACAAAAAATTAAGAAACTTGAGAAACTCTTCAGAAATTCTTATCTTATCTTTTTGTGTTGCCCTTTTTCTTTTTTTTTTCGTCCAGTCCAGTCTAGGTCCATTGACACAATATTTTCAAAATGTCTACAAATTAGAAAATTTGTTTGAATTTTACCATTTTTTTTTTTTAATTGTAGGTCCAACCTGTGGCCGAATTGAGCGAACTGAGCAGAAGATCCTGTCACGACGGTACGGAAATCGTCCTGGACGATTCCAACATCAAGGGCGGTACACTCAGGCGTTCCGGAAGCAAACGATTCGCAAATTCGACAACGGTGAGTTGTTTTGCACAATTTTCGAATTTTTATTTTCAAATAATCAAAAACGCGCATCCGGTTTAACCGGAAGTAATTGCGTACATTCCCAATTATAAGCTTATCGAGGACGTGAGTGCTAAATGGGCGCCCCTCGTATACTTTTAACTGTCAGTTGGATACTTTAATTTTAAAATGATATTTTAATTATTCAAAGTAAACAATGAAAATTAATTAAATTAATTAATTTAATTTAATTTCAAAGTAAACAACAATGCAATTAATTTAATTTGTAATGTAATTTATCTATAAAATTGCCGCAATTGTCTGTAATGAATGTTTGGAATTCGTTGAAAATCACAGGTTTTGTTGCGGTAGGTCATGGTACGTCGCACATGGTTTATGTGTTAAAAAGCATTTTTGTGAATTTGTTTAAAATAATTTGAAACTCGATTGTGTTTGAAGTAAAAAATTGTACGAGAAATAAATAATTAAATGTAAATTATTTGTATCCGGTTTAAACGGAAGCTTTATGATTGGGTTATTGTTTAAAGAATTTGAAAAAAAAACACCGTCTTTATGAACATCCTGGTATTCAAGAATTTTACCTTACAAATTCGTAAAACATTGTGTCACATCTTCGTTTGTGTTTAACTTACTGGAGGTATTTTAAAAGTATGCAACACTCCTCCGCAACCGTTACGCTTCGCGCTGTTTACAGTTAGGGCTCCGCTGTTTTGAATACGTTTCGTTGTTTCGTCCAATTATCTTGATACGCGCAGGTAATTAAAGATAACGCAATTAATAGCGCTGCCGCCGCACGCTTCCTGTTTTATCGGCAGCGCGAGATTTCTCTTTTAGAAATGGTCGATTTTTTCGATCTAGTTTTGTCCGCGATGATTTGCATTTGAAAGCGTGTGCGTTGATTATTCTGCGTGTGCAGCTGCAATCTCTATTATTACTCAAATTACAAAATATATATTTCTTTAAAAAAATCCCTAAATTTTATGGAAATTTGTCTGGAAATTGAAAAAAATATGTCTGATCGGGATCGAAAATATCGAAAACACAATTCCCTAGTCGAAATCGCGCCGATAACATTTAAAAGCGAATTCTTCGGGATAAAACGGACGAAGAGGAGTGTCAGAAGGCAAGTAAAGGTAACTTCGTGATGAGGAAGTTAAATGTCAGATATAATATGCAAACATTGCGGACGCATTTGGCGGAGCCCACGGCGCCTGGTTTATCTATCGATTAAACTAATTGGTGCTTGAAGGGGGTGGTTTGTTGTGAAAACGGTTAATTTATTCGCATCGAGGTGTTACAGATTCTTATAATCCATTTACACCATTAAGAAATTATTAGAGCGAAAAATCACACATGTTTTATGTGGACCCTACTTATGCCCTTCGATCATTAAAGTTTAACTTGTGGGGACTATAATTAAGTGAAGTCCATAGGTTTGTTTTTCTTCCTCATTTGAACTAGTTATGAATCGATTCAAGTTAGGGTTGCCAACTACTCGCCTATATATTCAACAATTATATCATATATCTATATATATATATATACAAAGTTGGAGCTTCGTTGGGGAATACGGCAATAAAACCAATTAAATTATGTTCTTTAATTTAATACCAATATTTCGCATGTAATACAATGCTTCATCAGGGTAAAATTATGAACAAAATGAGGGAAAACAGCACTTAAATCAAGAACGACCAAATTTAAAAAACTTTGACAATCGATTTTAAAATTTCTTTCAAAAAAAACTTTTTTTTTGAAAGAAATTTTGACCTACGAGTGGATAACCTCGATGATCTGATATGCATTGTTCGCTCACAGCAGCTGTACTGACGAAGGCTTTAATCGGCCAGAAACTAACGTTAATCTACGGAGGTGAGTGTTCAATGCATTATATATACAGGGTGTCACATTAGTGCGATATTCTTCGATATCTCCATTGTTATGCAAAATACAAAAAATATTGTAAGACGAAAGTTGTTTGGATTTATGGTCTCTACTACGTAAAATTATTTTCATTTATACGGAGTGTTTCGTTTGTGCGCAACCACATACAACTTT
>JAFFZR010028864.1:0-10488 GCA_018397195.1 Lethrus apterus | reverse complement strand
ACCTTCAAAGCTATATATCTGCATTGTTAAAAACTCGAAAAAGTGATCACAGTCCGTAAAATAAGCCTGTAAAATAAGGGTACCCTTTGGAAAAGCGATCAAAATCCAAACCGGTATAAGTAAAAACGATCAAAATCCACTTGCAAATGTTCGAAACTTATACTGTTAAGGAACGTAATGCAGTAGAATAATCAAATTAAAAAAAAACATACGTTTTATTTGTGCAAGTGTTACACAGTTTCAAAAATAAAAGTTCAGTTTTCTCAGTTTGCTTAAAATGTGACTTTGATCGTTATTCCCGTGTACCCTTCATTTATGTACAGTACGGTGTTGTCAAAAATTGAATTCCGGAAGTGATGTCAACTTTCTTATTTTAAATGGAACACCTGTATATTTTGACGTTTTTGGAAAGGCAACGGAGAGGCGAATCCAACGATACCAAGTTCAACTTTAATTTAAAAAGTAACAAGAGAGGCAGCAATAACTTTTCTGCCATTTCCTTTATGTGTTCCTTACTTAGCCATAAGGCAATGAACATTTTTAGTGTTAAATAACAAGAAAAACCATTAATAGACATTTACTAACTAATTAGCTACAAAACAAATAATGAACAAATAAAATCAAATCTTTATTACGAACTTCTGGCCACTTTTGCTTAAAAAACATAACATATTACAGAAAAATTATTGCTGCCTATCTTGCTACTTTTCAAATTAAAGTTGAACATATGCGGTATCGTTGGATTCATCTCTCCATCGTCTTTCCTAAAACGTCAAAATATACAGGGTGTATATAAGAAAGTTGACATCACTTCCGGTTTCACCGGAAGCGGAATTGAATTTTTGACAACACTAAAATTTTGTACGTAAAAATTAAAAATCGATCTGTGTTTTCTCATAACGATAGCTTCAGCCGTTCAAAAGTTATCATGGGGGGGGATGTTTTGGACCGTACTGTACATAAATGTAAATAGTTATGGTTGATTACTTAGGTTCAGGCCCGGTTCTGCCGATCGTGCTAAGCCTGCATGCACGAAGGCGACCAAACATAGAGGGCGGCTTGGCTCGTCTTTTTCCGTCAAATGTTGGTATAACTTGCTTCAAAGATATACGGACAAATGAAATGGCGATGGCTGCTTCGCCTCTAAAACCGGGCCTGCTTAGGTTAATAATGCCGTTACATTATTTAGAAAAACCGATTTTTACATTCAAATCATTGAAATACTCACTTTTAATTTTTCCAGTGCGTTTTGTTGCATCACGTCTGCGAGACATTTCTCTCTTCGATCACGGAGCAAATCACCCCGACAAAGCAAAATACTTTCGAAAATGTCCAATTCCGCGCCGTCCATGTTAACATCTCGCAAATACAGAAACTTCGTTTCCGCTTCGGGAAAAACGTCCGAACATTCCGTGGACCAGTGGGCCGCTCGCAGCGTGAACAGCGCCCCCCACACGTTCACCAGAATTTGATTTTGTGAGGCGCGACTTAGCGCGCCGAAATCGCCGTTGATTCTGGCCTGTTTGATCGACGCGAGGAGGATCTGGGCGGCCAACTCGTGCTGTCGGGTGATTACGCTAAAATTGGCCTTCGTCGGCGGGTAATTTGTGCACAGTTGACTTTGAAGGACTCGCGTAAACGCGCTGGGGTGTTTCGTTGAGGTTATGTGCAATTTCGGTTTTCTTGGACCGCGTTCTTCTTGCACAGCTGTAAACGTCACGACAAAGATTACATTGTTTTGTTATTTTAGGCCAAACCTGTCGTGCTCATCTGAACGGAAAAACATCGTTGTAATCGACAATATGGACACCAATTTCTTCGCGCTTTGTCGATTACACAACGACCATCACCAGCTGAAATAATATGTTTTGGAAGTATTTACACATGGTTTCTTGGCCATACAATAAACTGAATAAAGGGAATAAACTGAATAAAATGAATAAACGGAATAAAGTGAACAACTGAATAAACTGATTAAATCGAACTTTAATAAAAATGAAATTTTACTGAGGTATTCAGATATTTCAACTTTTTATTAAGTGTAACTTATAATAAATGAAATTTTCAAAGAAAACGTTTTGCTAAATGGTTTTGATTTTGATTACGTTAAATATTTTTAAAATTATTTACTTCAAAAATTCATAAAAGACGGTCTTAACTAAAAGCATTGGGAAACACCTGTACGAAACTTACAGATGCAAGTATACAGTATGTTTCTTCGGACGCTCCTTTTGAAGAAGCATGAACATCCATCGCAACAATATACGCCGTAATGTTTACCATAGGATCTATCGCCGCAAACCCTACAAGGCACCGGAGCGGGTAAAGTGCGACCTATAAAGAGCATGGTGTCACCAAGATCTTCACATATGTTATTGCAACTAAGTTATAGGTAAAACGCTTTTTAAAAAAATAAAAATTAATTGTAAAATTTTATAAATATTGGTTTAAGTTTGGTATATTTTATTCAATTTTCTTTAACTTTGCAAAATAAGCAACCTCTTGGTTGATATTTAAAAAACATGTATCAAATCATACACTCACCCATTTCGAATCGAAAATCTCGATAAAGACGTTCACCCGGAAAATTTAACACGATAATGATTCGTATGATTTCTTGTCGCGGTTTTTATACCGAGAGCGCCTTGTCATTTTCGCGTTTGACGTGTTGGGGGTGCGACCCCCCACGTAAGGGTCACCCAGCCACGTGGCCTTTGACGCCGCGCCGTTACCTTAACAATGTCCGTCACTTCAGGTGAAGTGCTCAATTAATATTTCATAATGCGATACATTGTGGTCAAAACGTCAGTTTTTTGTGATTCGGTGCGCGCCCTTAATAAGAACACACGACGAAGAAAATAATTGCTATAATTTATATTTTAAGGGTTTAGGTGAATTGATTTTAAAAGACGAAAATATAGTCGACAGGGTGATAATGTAAAAAAAAAATTATTTATGAAATAATGATAAAAAATAATTTGACATAATTGGATTTTTTTTTTGTTTTGAATAAAAATAATCTTATTAGATTGCGCTTTGAGAATGAAGTGTGACAAAATTCCACAATCGTGGAACGATTTCCTCGTTAATAATGTATTCGCGGCGGCGGCGACGTATACATCAATGTTCAAGTACGACTAGCGAGGAATTTTCGTCGTTATAACGTTGACATTTTGTTTTCTTTACACTTACACTTTTCTATACAGACTGTTATTATCGCCGTGTCGTGTCAACTTTTTTTTTTTCATCAATAAAATGTTATTAATTAGTAAATTGTGAATTGTGTTATATTAAAAAAAAACACCTTTGAAATAATATGTTTTTATTATTTGATAAAGACTTCCTAATACACTGTTTATTTACACAATACAATCGGAACATACGAAATTAATGAATTATCTGCAAAGAAACGTTTTTATTTAAATGCATTTTAAAAGGTGTGAAAGTGAAGTACGGTTGCTAAAAGTACGAAGAGCGGTAACAAACGGAAGAAAACATTTTTTAAATATTTACAATTACGCAGGTCGAGTGTGGTTTTCATGTGAAGTCGAACCATATGGAAATAATTCGAAAAAATATTTATACAGGATGATTCTGAAAAGGTCAGCTGTCGCCTATTAAAATAGTGGGACCTTTTCAGAATGACTTTGTATACTGAATCCTTTCAAGTAGGTAGGTAAATTTTGTTTAAATTAAATTACTTGGAAGAAAAATCAGCAAATCGTATTTTTTTATATCAAGTCGCCTATTAAAGCATGCAACAAAATTGGACACCAATAAGCACAGTTGCACTTGAAATGGTAAATGTAATGTTGTTTTAAAAAATTTCAATGCTATTATTTTTTTTTTAATCTACATTTCCACGGTTGATAATTTTTGCCTTTCAGGAAAGGTTTAGCAAAACTATTCCCGAATTACAGTCTGTATGCTTTTAATAAGTTATATATATTCCTCATAAAAACTGACCCGACCTGTATATACGAAAATCATCAGTCTTTCATTAAAAAAAAACTTATTGCACTTTCTTTTTAATATTACCACAACTGATCGTCCGGTATAATACACGATGTACAAAGCTCAGTTATATTTACATTTTTCAAACACATCGACATGTTAAATATTTTGTTCACATAGACAGCCGAAATTTGCGCACATAAATACAATCTCATGTTAATAAATACAATGGCTACGAACTACGAGTTTGACGACGCGCGACGGTGAAAAAATCAAATTCCAGAATCGCACACGCAAAGTTGAACATTTAATTGTAAATGGATTCCAGGCTCACGTGGGATTGGAAAAAAATCCCAAAACGAGATCCCAACGGCGGGTCTCGGACATCAGACAACGCATGATATTTGGTTTTTTCGTTGATCGAAAATGTGAATTTTCAATCGTGAAACCATGTGGTAAACACGATTTCAAATTTCTTTGTTCTTCGGGCGACGTCGATCTTTCAAAAAAAAAAAAAAAAACTACGAAGACGCCATCAATTTCGCGGCGGCGGTGACGTGATGCTGATGATGATAGGCAACCTCGTTGTTGGCGGGAGAGGCGCCCGGAAATCCAAATATTTGCTGATACGGATACGATTGGTTTTGGAGGCAGCTGTACTCGTAGCCCGGTTCGCTTTTTATGGTGCCGCCGGCGGTGCAGGCGGTCGGTAGAAGTGACGTGTGTCCGAGATACGGACGATCGTGAGAGAGAACTTTGGATTCGATTTGTGCTTGAGATGTGTGTGTGTGCGGCTGAGACGTCGACGCTTGCGCTATCTGATGTTGATTGTTGTGGTGAATTATAGGTGACTTCGCAGCATCTAAAACAAACATATTACTTTAGTTTTGATTAGTCTTTAGACTGTTTGTCTTAAAGTCTAGGGTTGGTATCAGTTGGAACCATTGGAAATTAATTTCAGTGATGAAGTTTGAAATGTCTTTAAATTTGAACTGAGATTCTTGCCGAGTATTTGGATAAAGATAAAAAGTGAAAAACAACGAGTATTGAAGAAATGTAATAAACAGGGGCTAAGCCATGCAATGGACGAAATCTTAAACAAAATAATAAACAGACTGTGGAAAATCGGAAATCGAAATGAGGGATTTAAACATAATAATAGACAATTTTAAAGTAAGTGAATTGCAGAAAGAATAAAGAATGTAAATATCCAACTGAAAGTTAATTGTTTGCTGAAAAAGCTTTTTGAGAAAAAGGTAAGGTAAAAAATTTGCGACCAAAAGCCAAAGAAAGTTAAAATTTGAAAGACACGGTGGGAAAGAATGTAGATAAGAAAGGAAAATTGCTAATGAGGTGAATGCTAGAAACGTGAAGAAATAAGAGCAGGAAGGATAACAAATGCTATGTGTTAAGTATGAAAGAACAGAAATAGAAAAGGAGAACTGGTAGTGATGAATAGACTGGTGGACAGTTAATACAAATATAAAAAAAATAAAAATTACTAAGAAAATCATTGGTTATTTGTTGCCAATGATTTTCTAAGTAAAATTTCATTTGCTCAGTAATTTTACAAGCATTGTGGAAAATTACATTGTATTATGTATGTAAATATACAGGTTATTGCTATTGCTAACTTTGTTATTAGTATAGTTACATTGTCGGTTAAATTATCAAAGATGCATTATTTTTTCCGCTGATTACTATGGTCCACACAAAAAAACAATTGTCCATCACATTTCAGAGCCAACTCAGATAATTATTTTTTTTTTAATGAAACACCCAGTATATTTATGTAGCAGTCCGTAGAAAATGAAATTTTGCACAAAATCTTCTTATAGTACAGGCAGTCAAAGGGAAATACTGAGATGAGTTGAAAAGAAATAAACTATCGATTGCATTGCAGAACATTTTAGAAAAGAATAAAGGGATTGAAAAGAAGGTAAAAGAAATATGTCTATAAATAAATAATGAAAATAAAGCTGAAAATAAAACGGCAACTTCTCGAAAGATTGCGAAGAAAATTTAATCCCAATGCAATAAATCCCAAACTCTTTCGATCATAAGCAGATTTCGATCGGGAAAATTTATGGGTTTATTGGTTGAGTTTGATTTAATGAGACATCAAGCCAACTCAACACTAAAAAACATATTATTGGTATTTTTAGTTTCCACAAAAATTATATATGGACCCAGGTGTAGATTCTCCTTCATTTTTTTAGCTCATATGGCTCCTCGTTTCGCTCATACTTTTCTAATTTCTACCCCGTTGCATTTCTCCTCCTAGCTCTTGTATCTTGTACAATTCCTTAAAATGTTCCCACTCATCTCCGCAAAACCTGCATCTTCTCTATACAATATTTTTTCTCTGTTTCCTCATTTTTGCATCTAAACCAAGCTGACAGAATTTCCTCTTCATCTCCTTTTTTCGGCCTTTTATATAACCAAGTGAAGGTTTGCATGTCATTATATTTCTAGTTACATCTTACCCTCTGTAATAACTCGTATTTCCTGTCTATTCATTTCTTTGCGTATTTTTTCTATTTGTTTATTGTTTCTAAATGTATTATTTTCAACAAATTTTATATTAAATGAAAATTATAAATTTGAGTGGTGCCTCTGTTTATTCGATATTAAAATAAAATACTCGATACTCGCTAGTTAAATCTTTAGTTTACTAACTACCTATTAAATAAAATCTGTTGATTAAAATTAAATGACATCTCAGGTTAATGTTCAGCCGTATTCTGTAACTTTTAGCAAAGTTGTTATGTTGTTGTTTTTGCTATCACCATGACAACTTGTATTTTTCGACCAAAACCTGTTTCTATAGTGATAACAACATTGTTATCTTAACAACAAAGTTACAGAATAGGGCTGAATATCATATAAGCTTACGTCATAATAGCAATATGCATGTTTCCATTTAATTTTTCATTTTAATTTTGTCATGTGTTGTCGTAGTTTAAACGTTCGTCTTATCTTTAAACTTTTTTGTGTTTTTACGAGTCTTATAAATCATCCAAAGAAGCTTTGTAGTTGTTCGATAAAGTTTGTGAGCGAACGTAGCGTCGCGTCGGTTGTGACAAAATTGTTCGATTTCGAAAAAACTAACAATAGTGTGGTTATTTTAAGGAACATTCGAATTATTGTGGTCTCTTCTGCGAAATGGCCCTTCGACAACTTAAAGGTAAATTCCATTTCGGTTTTTGTATACGAGCGTTAGATTATTTAAAAAATTATTTAAAACCTTCTACGGTTAACAGAAAATTTCGATGTAAACGTAACGAAATAAACGGACACATTCAGCGATGTCAATATGATTGAACAATATTTTCGGGGATAATATAAGTGTTATGATTATCATCGGTGATACCCCCAGTTAAAACCCATGGACGAGTGCGAAGCACGAGTTCAATTTTCTATAGGTTTTAACGAGTGGTATCACCGATGATAATCATAACACGAGTTATATTTGGGGGGAGAATATAATGAATGTTAAGAAAATAAATTTTTGAAAAGTCAAAAATTTTAAACAAATGTCACTTTGTCAGTAAATAATTACACTAATTTTTTGGGGTTTTCTTCTCAATCAAGTTTCGAATTTCTGACTGGCTGGCATCTCCCCATCAACGGTGATCTATTTGAAAAATTTTCTGATTGCGACGCGTTCATTGAAACTTTCTGTCACTCTGACAGTAAAGAATTTTATTTAAAAAAAAAGGTGACAATCAACATGCGGTGATTATCACCGATTTGATAGCCTCTTCTGCGTCTTTGTTTTGGTATTTTAACCAATGAAACTAATCAAACCACGTGTTGTACCACGTGACACATGAATTATATTATCTCGGAGATATTTAATGTTCATTAATAATTTTTCCAGTGGTATTACATGAAACTACGCAACTGTCACCTGACGGTGGTTTAAAATGCGTAAGCTAGTAAGATAAGTAATAAACTAAGAATACTACTTATAAAATTTTACTTTGTAATATTTGCTTATTGTGACATAATAAATATTAAAAACTAGCAAGCTTACAAAGCGTGCAAGCTCCCAAGATATTTAACTAACACAGGAACAAACTACTCATGGCATCATCAACATAATGCTTACTTTGATTTAACTTACAGTTATTGATTTTATACCATATCCTTTTTTTGTTTTCTTTTACATTATTTTAAGACTGGACAAAGTATATTCTATGTAAGTTTTGTTGATCATCGATGTACTATTATTTTTGTTTTGTTAGTTCGGAAATGCGGCTCGCAATTGTATTCAGCAGCATTGTAATCAGCAGGAAAAAACTACACATTTTTGATGTATTGACCAACACCGTAGCTTCGCTACTAACGAAGTTATCCATGTGCGGTGATTCTGTATTAATATCGTCGTAGCACTTGTTTTTCATTTCTGACATATAGTAATATAAAAAGATTTTGTGCAAAATTTCATTTTCTACCGACTGCCTACATAAATATACTGGGTAAATGGAACATTTAAAAAATCTAATTATCAGAGTTGGCTCTGAAATGTGATGCGCAATTGTTTTTTTCTATGGACCATTGTAATCAGCGGGAAAAATGCATCTTTGGTAATTTAACCGAGATTTTAACTACAAGACTAACAAAGTTATAGTGTGTCGATTACTTTGAACAACTTGTATATTACAGAAAATCAAAATTTACACTGTAACAAAACACAATTACTGAGGCAGTTGGATTTTACAGAGAAAACAGTGGCAACAAATAACCAATGATTTTCATATTAATTTTTCATAAATAATTATAAGAAGAATAACAATAATAATAATTTTATTTTCAACCGGGTATATCCAAATAAAGGAAAGAAAAAAAGTACATATATCATCAATATCACTATACAGTGTGGTGACAAAGTTTGGAACAAAATTCATAAAAGCGTCCATAATGTTTTTAAGAAAATCGCTCGGACCGGTCAATTTTTGTTTTTAAAATGCCGTCTTCTGACGTTAATTTTTTTGGAATGACGTCATTCGCTTTTGCACAATGACGTCATCATAATTTTTTTTAAATGACAACCCCCACTTTTTTCTTCTGTTTTTAATAGACCTTATTACTACTTAAACTGTGATGTAAAACAATTGGTACCTTACATAACAATTTTTTTGAATAAATGACACATTAAATTTTTTCTTTTAAACAAAAATTTTTTGAAGAATAGTTCTTATGTAAATATTTAATTCGGTAATCACCACTTAAACATCAAGGAGGTCTATCAAAAGCAAAAGAAAAAAATAAGAGGTGTCATTTAAAAAAATCGACAATGACGTCATTGCACCTTGAAGCTTCACTCTTCGTCTTAGATACATAAATTACTGTTATTTGCTTTAATTTAGAATGTTTACGATTGATATTTGTACTAAATTATAACCACTGACGATCTGAAGTAAATGTGTCATTTATTTAAAAAAATTGTTATATGAGGTACCAATTTTTTTACATCACCGTTTAAGTAGTAAGGTCTATTAAAAACAGACGAAAAAAGTGGGGGTTGTCATTTAAAAAAAATTATGATGACGTCATTGCGCAAAAACAAATGACGTCATTCCAAAAAATTAACGTCAGAAGACGGCATTTCAAAAACAAAAATTGACCTGTCGGAGCGATTTTCTTAAAAACATTATAAAACGGTTTTATGAATTTTGTTCCAAACTTTATCACCACACTGTATATACCGTGCCGTCCAAAAGTATCCCCCCATGATAACTTTTAACTGCTGGAGCTATCGTTATCAGAAAAAACACGTCGATTTTTAATTTCTACGTACAAAATGTAGGTGTTGTTAAAAATTCAGTTCCATTTTCGGTGAAACTGAAAGCGATGTCAAGTTTCTTATTTTAAACAGAACAACCTATTTTGACGTTTTTGGAAAGACGAAGGAGAGACGAATCCAATGATACCCCATATATTTAACATTAATTTGAAAAGTAGAAAGATATGCAACAATAACTGCAATATGTTATTTTTTTAAGCAAAATTGGCCAGAAGTTCGTAATAAAGATTTGCTTTTATTTGTTTATTATTTGTTTTATAGCTGATTAGTTAGTAAATGTCTATTAACGGTTTTTCTTGTTCTTTAACTCTAAAAATGTTTATTGCCTTATGGCTAACTAAGGAACACATAAAGAAAATGGCAGAAAATTTATTGCTGCTTGTTAACTTTTCTAATTAAAGTCGAACATATGGTATCGTTCGATACGTCTCTCCGTTGTCTTTCAAAAAATGTCAAAATATACAGGTTGTTCCATTTAAAATAAGAAAGTTGACATCGCTTTCACCGAAAGTGGAATTGAATTTTTGACAAGACCAACATTTTGTACGTAAAAACTAAAAATTGACGTGTTTTTTCTCATAACGGTATAAATAATACAGTAATGAGAAAAACTGAAAAATAATGGTCCAAATGGGAACATAGTTATATAAATATAAGAATCTAAAAGCAAAGCAATAAAAAAATGAAAAAAAAAATTCGAATGTATTTCGTTTGTTTTTTTT
>JAFFZR010028863.1:0-10491 GCA_018397195.1 Lethrus apterus | reverse complement strand
ACAGCCAACTATGAGTCCAATATAAAAAATTACAACTTTATGTCATAACTCGAATTTGGAGAACTTTTTCAAAAAACTAATAACAACACTGCATTCTTATCAAAAAAGTGCCTGAAGAACGTGGACATTATTTTCCTTCATTTTTCCAAATAAGCAAGATAAAGCCATAAAACAAAAAATAAAAAAATCAAATTTTTGCGCATAACTCGAAAACAAAAGACGATAGCCAACTTTGGTTTTCACCATTGAATTTTTCTGTATCTCTTATGGTTATCGAAATTCCCTATTAAAACATCGAAATTTGCCCACCTGTACACTGGTGTAGACTTTTTTGAAATTAAACATTTATTACAAATTGATGCTGTTACATAAATTCTTTTTAATGAGCTGAATAAGTGTAAGTAGTGTTAAGCTACATTCACTCAAAATTTAGTTCGAAAAAGTACACGGATTGCATTTTGTAGTGTAACTTTTCTACACCAGTTCAGGATACGAAACAGACCTTTTATACTATGAGGGTGCCAGATGACCCGATGTGTAGAAAATGTGAAGAGGACGAGGAGGTTTCCACGCACATCCTATGTGATTGCGCTAAGATATAGGCTTCTCGGAAGCAATTTGTCGGACGAGCTATGGGATCTGGATTGGACCAGGCTGCTTACCTTTGTGGAGATTCTTCTAACGGACCCTTTATAATGCAGATACACAATGGACCTTGAAACCTAAGTGCTGCGGATTCTACTCGCGTGGTTAATAATAATAATAATAGGATATGCACAGGACAAGTAACGACTTTGTTGAGAAAAACAAAAAAATTATTTTGAAAAAAATATTATACTCTGGTGAGACTGTGGAAAAAACGAACCCATTATTTTTCTTTTAACAACATTGAGATTTACACCAGTCTGACAAAGAGAATCTTAATATCCGGGAAGTCCTTGAAATTAAAAGAGCTTTTATCTAACGATTAAATATTGTTAGCGAGATAGCGGATCTTGAAAATTCACCGATGTAAACACTTTCAATTTATAATTATTTTAGCATATACTAGTCAGTTAGTGTCAACATGTTAATCATTCAGTGTATTTTCTGATAAACAACATTACTTAATAGATTAATTATTATTCAAAACAATTGTCGAATTTTAAATATAATAAATTTTGCGAAACAGGTAATCAATTAAAGTTATTAATTGTCAGATTTTTATGCCAATTTAGTACTGTGGCACTTAATTTTCACATATATTAATATAACAATTAAAAATTTGACTTAATTAGAATAACGCCATATTGTGATGAATAAGTCAAGTTTTCCCAAAATTCCGTATTTAATCTAAACGTTTATAATGATTCATATGATCTAATCATAAACATACCAGCATCCCGGTTTCCAGAGATTTGCCAAACATCCTAATATTCTGGCACTGAAAGGAACTTTTTGTGGTATTTTTAATACTTTATTATTTCTCGTCTTTCGTTACCTTGAGAACAAATAGGTGCTTTGAAAACATATGGTGCATAAATATGTTTTTAACAATTAAAGATATAACATTTCATTTCTGAACTGATTTTGATTTAAATTAAACTTTGACAGAGCGCACAAAGTTCTCGTATCAAGTAAATTATTTGAATAATAAACTGAATATCGCATCTGGTAATATTTCATAAACATAATGTTGCGTGTCTGGATAATATTAATACATATTTACTCGACTGAATGAATAAATAAACGGTTCCACGCGTATTCAAAAATATCCACCAAATTATTTATGACAAAGTTTTCACTTCTGCGTCTGGGGTCGAAAAAAAAACAGAATTAAGAGACAGGGTCGTTGCAAATCGATTTGTTAATATTCAGTATATCCAATAAATAAATAAATAAATAAAATAAATGCCTATTCAAAATATATTTATTGAATGAAATATTACTACTATGATTTTTTCGACAATTATTCCTTTTTAATAAAAAAATATGATAAATATACAAAAGTTTGTTTATTTTGTTTGTCAAACTGTTGATTGTATTTCATTGAAACGTTCAACTAAACTTTTAGGACTTTGTTTGGTTGAACACTCAAGAATAAAAAAAAATATTGTGGGAGCGAATATTACAACACTTCCAATTAGCATGTAAATTACTGTATTTTTTATAAGAGTTTTGTGGGAAAAGCTAAAAAGACTGCGTATATAGTATTTGTTTATGGAAAAGGTGGCCGAAGTCTACACAGACACAAGAAGTAAGGAAAGGATCGGAGACAAAAAAAGGAAGGAATTCCAGACCTGTCAGGGGCTGAAACAAAAATGTCCGTTACTGTTTCATTTCTATACAGTGCGCGTCAAAAGTAACGCATAAATTAATTTATAGCTAACATAGAGGTTTTACAGAAAAATCCTTCAAGGGGTATAGCGATTTTGTAAAAAAGTCATAACGTGACGGTAAAAATTTTCTTTTGCGACTTCATTTGAGTTTCACTTTTTTTACAAAATGATATTTATTCATTTCATTTAATTTTTTTATGACATTTTCTGGTAGATCAAAAAGTTCTCTTTTTGACAACATAACATGTTGTAGGGGTTTTATAACAAAATTTAAAAAATATTTGCCCCCATCATGATAAATCATAAAAAAAATTGAAACAAACAATCATGTTCTCCCCTGTCACCTAGACAGATTTACTTGTCATTTGATGAGAAGTTTAAATTCACATCAAATCATCATGCGTTTGAGCGAAACAGAAAGTATCGAAATTTTGATGATTGGGTACGGAGATCGTGTAAGAACTCAGCAACAAGTTTGTGCTCTTTTTAATCAAGAGCATCCCGAACAACCCCCGATCACACAATCGACTGTGAGCAGAATTGAAAAAAAAAATTAGGGAGGCGGGGACTGTGAAAGATGCACCAAAATCTGGGCGGAGAAAAGCTGCCGATGACGAAACAAGCTTATCGATCGTTTTGGAACTGGAGGATAATCCTCATTTTTCGTCTAACGAGCTTGGCCTAAATTATGATATTAGTCAATCATTTGTCCTAAGACTTTTAAGCTGTGAAAAGTATCATCCTTACAAGATTCAGTTGGTTCAAGAATTGTCAGAGGACGATCCTGATCGATGGACGGAATTTTGCGAACATATGATGAACATTTGCCAGGAACATCCAGAATTCATAGAAAAACTTTTATTCTCAGATGATTCTCAACAGAACAGTTAATAGACAAAACTGTCGTTACTGGGCAAGAAATAATCCACACTGGATGCAAGAGGGTCATTCTCAACACCCGCAAAAACTTAATGTATGACCAGGAATTATTGGTGATCACATTGTTGGGCCTTATTTCTTCGATGGTAATCTTACTGGCGACATTTACCTAGGCTTTCTTCGAAACACTCTCCTTCCCACTTTAGTCGAATTATTCCCTAATAACTTGGGACCAGGTTTGCCCAATAATGAGATTTGGTTTCAACATTGGCATTATGCTGCCAATGTACGGGCATACCTACATGAAATTTTTCCAAACAGATGGATTGGTAGACGGGGAGCTAAAGAGTGGCCCCCTAGGTCACCAGATCTCACGCCAATAATTTGTCTATTGTCTCGCCTACTGCTAAGAGATGAACGCTGGACATTTCGAACACTTATGATGGGGGCAAATATTTTTTAAATTTTGTTATAAAACCCCTACAACATGTTACGTTGTCAAAAAGAGAACTTTTTGATCTACCAGAAAATGTCATAAAAAAGGGGGGTTGCCATTTTGTAAAAAAAGTGAAACTCAGTAGGCCATGAAAATGAAGTCGCAAAAGAAAATTTTTACCGTCACGTTATGACTTTTTTACAAAATTGCTATACCCCTTGAAGGATTTTTCTGTAAAAACTCTATGTTAGCTATACATGAATTTATGCGTTACTTTTGACGCGCACTGTATGTTAGAGCTGGAAGATGTGCTGAGAAAAGATGGAGGGGTAAAGTTAGAGAAGAGAATGAAGAAGGAATGAGACAGGTGCTGAGGAGAATTGAGAAAGAAGCGGAAGTACATTTTGATCGTAGTCATTGCCACATCTAAAAGTTCAAATTGATCTGAACGAACCCCAAATATTCAATTTTTTCTTCTGCGGTTACTGAACTTTTACATTTTCAAAAGTTTTATTTTTGAGGTGTTTTGAAACACATAGTTCGTATTTTCACCACTAGATGTCGATAGAATTTCCACCGCCAGATGTCACTGCCGCGTAAATCGTATTTCGCCCATTAGAATTTTATTACTTTTCTGTCGTAGGGAATCAACCGTGATGTGTGATAACTAATAAGTGATAAGGTTGTTTGTTCGCAAAAAAATGGCGGCGGTAGCGTGAAATTAAAATATGAAAAACTCATACTATAAAAATCGAAATTTTTCAACAACTTCTAAGTTATTATAGTTACCTATAGCTATAATAGCTTAGAAGTTACTAAAAAACAACCTTTATTTGGTATTTCTCATTATAATAACAGTACAACAATATTTAATTTATTACTTTCCGCTCCTCTTTTCCTCTCTCAAATCTATCTCCATCCTTTGCAGCACATCCCCCTTCCTACGTCATACATCTCTTTGGATACTTTCCTTTTTCTTCCATTCTTTCTCCCACTCAAGTTTTCTTCAGTCCTTCAACCAGTGTCACACCTGTCCTTCCCTTTTCCACAGAATCCACACATTTTGTATTGGTCGTCCATCCATTACTAATTGGCCCGCTGTTCACTATCACACCTGTACCTGGTAATGGTTCTCTCTTCCTCTTCAGAATTTCCCCCATCCAGGTAACTAGCTTTCTTTCCATAGCTACAAATTAATTTATTTGTAATTTGTGTAACGTTTGTTACAGTATATTTTTTCATGCTAGGCGGAAACTAATGCCGCTAAATTTAAACTACGCTGTAGTGATTCGTTAATAATTAGCACGATTTACATTCAAGAATTTCAAAATCCTGCCAAACAGGCTGTGTCAAGTTCATCAATGGAATTCTTTTTAACTGTCAAAAAATAAACAAAATAATTCATTTTTTCTACGTGCATTTCAAAAACATCCTGTATGGCAATTTTAGATGTTTCAAAATCCAAAATTGATGAGTTTTATAAATAAGGTCAAAGTCAAATAATTTAATACTGATGTAAAAAAATTTGCAATGAAATTATTTGACCCGAAGTTTTAAATATAACATTAAGGGTTCATTTACTAACTCCTTACTTGAGCTTTTTAAGTGGCCGTTTCGTCCAGTTCGTTAGGAAATTTTAACACATAATTTTTGTATCGCCTTGATGATGTGACTTGCAACAGTGTACGAAACACCGGCAACTAACGTCGAATTGGCGTGGTTCCAACGCGGATACAAACAAGCCCCATTGCGTCCCGCAAATTACGATGGTTGCATATTCTCTAAATTTGTGTTATTATTATTATTATTATACAAATATAATAGCACAAATATCAATAAAAAAATCGTTAATAAATTAATTTTATTTTTATAGATTTTAACTATTAAAACTTGATTTATATGTTTTTATTATATTATTATATAGGTAATGTCATTTATATGTAAATGAAATTGAGGCCTGTTCGTCAGCGTCGTCGTCATACTTAAGCGCCGGCCGTGAAATATTTGAGCTACGCGGGCGTAGCCACAAATAGATTCCCTTTCCCTTTTCCTATAAACGCATGCTCGCATCTCGCTCTCTCACCGTTACCCATCTATTTCTATCTCTAAAATTGAGGGAGTCCCATTCTCACCGCACATTACCATTGTGCCACCACCTTATTAAGTTATGAATATAGGAATGCCTCCGATACCGGGTTAGTTCATTTCGCTATGGGATAAAAGTTAGCGATCATGACATCAGTTCTTATCATTATCCGACGTTATAGGTTTTCTTTTCTTGCAATCCTCACAATGTTTTCCAATACTTGACGTGATATTAATTCCAAAATATTGACCTTAGCTGGAATTTAATGTGTTTGGTTAAAATTTAATCGAAATTGAACAATTAGTCACGAGATGGTCTTAAGAATCAAATGTACTTCTTTCTAAATCTGTGAATCAACACAAATTTTATACCAACAATTTGGAATTGGTAAACACCAAATTTTGAATTGGTAAAGTATGAAACCAGTTGAAATTTGAAAGTGACTATCGTGGAATATGAGTGTGCTGAATTAGAAGTCCTCAAGCTGCAGAAAAAAACAATATAGGTAGGTTAATGATAAAAGAAAGAAAACAAAATTGAATTTAAGGAATAGCAAATGTTTAAAAAAAACGAATTCATAAATAAAATAGGTATAAAAGATGTATCAGCTGATGTATCAGTTGATATAATTGTAACTAATATCGATTTTCCACAACCATAATCCTGCATTCTGTTCTCTTATAAATGAAATAAGTGGTAAAGATACAAACCCGATATATCACTGTCGTCGTTCACCTCGTTCAATACATTGATCACCAGCGTGCTGATGATAACAGAATGAGATGGGCATTAATTAAATTGTAATGGTCACGTGACGGTTAGCGCGCTTATTTTCGTCAGCGCGGTCATCGGCCCGGCCCGTGAGCGCCGTCCATGTCAGCGCGCTGTCGATTAATTAATTTCATTTCTATATTTACAGGAACGGATACGCGTAGTTGTTGTTATTTTTTAATTTATTTATCAAGTTGTTGGCATCACTGTTAGGAGTGAGCATATTAGAGTGTGAAGTAGGTTATGTAACAAAAAAGGGACGCTCATGTGTTGTGTTTTTGTGTCGTACTTAGTTTATTAAAACAGTTGTTAGTTAAATAAGTCGTTTTATTGTTAAAGAAGTTAACAACGTGAAAACAAATTAAACGCTACATTTCTAACTTTAAGCTATCAGCAAAGCTAAGCGAGGATTCTAAGTACTTCATCCACCTAGGGTTCGGTCCCAACGAATTCGCTGTTTTATCGACGGTCGATGCGAGAAAGTTGTTGCTCTCGGCTCAACGTCAGTCAAAGTCAGAATTACGTGCCGTGAGTGCATACATTAATACTGTAATAAATTATTTTGCAAACTCCAAGTTCCATTATAAATTATTTGTCTGAAATCCTATCTGTCATTTAAGACCTCGAAGTAAAAAGAACTATAATTTGCACTCTTCTAAGGAAACTAACCCGAACTGATGAAGTGGGCAAAATTGTTGATAAAACTAATTAGAAGAAGAAGACGTGAAGAAGATGTTTAGGAACAAAGTAAGGAATCAAGGCCTATAGATGAGTAACAAAGTAAGACAAAACGAAGGAGGAAAGGGATAAAAGAGAAATAAACCCGAACACTTTATTTTACTAGAAGAACACCAAATATCTTACCAGAAAAGCACAATAATATAAAAAAAATATAAAGCAGAATGGAATGATTTTGCGGCGCCCACCGATAGGTGGAGTAGCACAATTTGTTACATGGGCTGCCCTTTTGACAATAACACCACAAGTTCGATTTGTATTGATCGCTCACAGCAACCGACGACAAGTTAATCGCCCAGAAACTAACGTTAGTCTGCGGAGGTGAGCGTTTAAAGCAATATCGAGCGTGTGTATCAAATCATTTTGTTCACAACTTAACTGGAGAGTCTACGCATTGGCTAGACTGTTGGTCTCCTAATGGCATAGTCATTCGCCTGCAGATTCTTATGTTCAAGTAGCGGACGACTCTTGATATTGCGGCGTCCAACAATAGGTGGAGTCGCACATTTTGTTACATGCACTGCCGTTTTGGCGATAACACCACAGGTTCGATTTGCATTGATCGCTCACAGCAGCCGTACTGACGACAGGTTAATCGCCCAGAAACTAACGTTAGTCTGCGGAGGTGAGCGTTTATTGCAATGTCGAGCGTGTGTTTCAAATCAGAATGAAAGAAATAAAGAAATTGCTCTCAGAATTAAAAAGAGATATTAAAGAAGAAATTAAGACATATAAGGCAAATAAAAATGACTTAAAGGATATGAAAAGCAATAAAAGACAATGAAACATGATAGAAGAAGTAACAAGATGATAGAGGAAAAAGAAAAAAATTATAAAAAAGTCCGGTACAGTCTGGTAAATAGGACTAAAGAGATGCATAATAGAAATGAAGAACTGGGAAGACTAAATTGATTTTGAAAACAGGCGGAAAAAATATTTTCTTAATATCCGAAAAAAAGAGAAAAAGAAACGCAAAAAATCAGAGATCAAGCAAGAGTAGAAAAAATAAATATATCAGAATCTGGAAATAACCGGTAGAACTCTGAAATCAGACCGAAAAGAAGACAAACTTAGTGTTTCAGGACTACTAACATACTACGAACAAATTCAAACACAAGAAAACAGAAAAAGCGCGCATGGGGTAACAATAAAAAAGAGAAAAAATTATTTGCTTTTAGTCAATAAATGTAAGCTCTATCATAGTCACATTTCGTCGACGTCATTCATTTTCCAAATTTTCAATTTTCGGAAAAACTGCAAAACTGGCGAAAAAAACCGTTTAGACTTGAAAATAACTAAGCAACAATTCCTGGAATTTTAAATCTTAAACAACCGCGTAATTCAACGCAAACTGCTGACTACGAAAAATACTGTCTAGACTTGTTGAAATTCCAATTTTTGGATCCTATCTGGGTGGCAGGCATTAGTGTATTATTCTTAACAATAAAACAATTTTCAAACTTCAAACTGTGGAATTCCCCAGGGATGTGTTTTAGGACCCATACTTTTCATAATTTATATAAATGATATCGCCAACTACATGTTTTCTGATGGGTGTTTACTGTTCGCTGATGATACTTTCGTTAACTCTAGTTCAGACGATGAATTATCGAGAATTTTCGAAGAAATAATAAAAGAGGACCAAATCGCTAATTTTTTAAAAACATATCAACTTTTGATATCGAGCAATAACAAACACAGGAGACAAACACATCTATCAACTTCCCTATTTGTGACAAGGTGACAGAAGTATACTCAACCTTAATGTTCTTAAAATAATCTATTATTCCATTTTTTATACCCATATCACCCATCGAATGGTTGCTTGCATTACACCAAGCAACCATTTTAAGTATCTTCCGCCTAAAAAAAAGGAAATCGTTTTTTATACGCTTATTAATCATAGAGCCCGAAGCGAATAAATTGCCCCAAACTTATAATTCAAAATACAAAGAAACTGGGAAGATCAAAAATTCTGGTATCTAACATAAAAAAGTTCTTTCTTTTGTACAAAAGAAATAAAACATGCCCATAAAAAAATTTAAATTAAATTTTCATATAATTGATATAATAATGGCCGAAGTAATGTTTACACCGGACCCGGCTATGTCTTTTGACGTCCCTGCGTAGAAGATCAGAAATGTTCGTGTAGATTCAAAAAACCTTGTTCGAGTGCCGTCGCGTAACAGAAGTCAATTAGAATTGCAGTAAACAGAACAGAACAGAAACTTAAGGATTTTAAATGGGCCCGGCTACTGAAAGAAACTAAAAGAATTTAAAAATAGAAACCAATAACAACAACGCAAATATTTTACACATAAACACATAAAGAAAAGGGCACAAAGGAAAAAGTTAAAGCATACTAAGAACGGATTAAATTGCAGAAAAACAGAAAACGCTCTACAAGGATAACGAGCAATAAAAAGAGAAGAAATTATTGGCTTTTTTTTAATAATAAAATGAGGTCGGTCACATGACGAAAAATCACATTCAAACTTGTTGAAATTAAATTAACTGTCCAATAATTCCCGGAATTTTAAATCACGTAATTCAAAGCAAACTGCTGACTTATGAAAAATCCTATCCAGATTTGAAATTACAAATTCCGAATTATAAAATAATTTGACAGAGTCAATACGAACAAAATAATTTTAACAATCCCAATTTACGCTAAGAACGATATGTCATTCAATGGTTGAATCACTCCTGAGATATGGAATCTCTGTACGGGGGCAAGCATCTGAAAGCCATATCAACTTACTCCAGGATATTCAAGATAGATTGGTAGGATATCTCGTTTCAGGTCATAGTGCAATCCTGATAACTTTAAAATGAGTGAACTATTTATTTATTTATCTATTTATTTTGGTGTTAGTTTTTGTTTCAATCTTTGCTTTCCATGTTTTCTGTTTTTTTTTTGAACTTTCTTTGTTTGTAAGTTCTTAGATTGTAGTTAAATTTTCTAATCTTTCTCCTAGTAGACATGTCATGTACTTAAATTATTTACTTATGTTGGGTTTTGTGAAATTTTACTATCTATTAATTATTTGTTAATGATAATAATAAAAGAAAAAAGAATATGGTATATACAGTGTGGTGATAAAGTTTGGAACAAAATTCATAAAAGCGTTCTATAATGTTTTTAAGAAAATCGCTCGGACAGGTCAATTTTTGTTTTTGAAATGCCGTCTTCTGACGTTAATTTTTTTGGAATGTCGTCATTTGTTTTTGCACAATGACGTCATCATAATTTTTTTTAAATG
>JAFFZR010028862.1:0-10494 GCA_018397195.1 Lethrus apterus | reverse complement strand
GAGAAGCTACGGTGTTGGTCAATACATCAAAATTGTGTAGTTTTATCTACACTTTTCATCTATTGACCAACGCCGTAGCTTCTCTACTAACGAAGTTATGCCATGTGCGGTGACCTGTATTAATATCGTCGTAGCTTTTTTGTTTTTCATTTCTGGGATATAGTAGTAAGAAGATTTTGTGCAAAATTTCATTTTCTACAGACTGCTACATAAATATACAATCTTTTTTTTTTCTAAAAATATATTTTTCTAAAAATATATTTTATTACACAACTTGAGTTTTAATTTGGTTGCACGCTCAAGAAAAAAAAAAAAGATAAGCATTCTATCAACCAAGAATTTGACACTAATAAATATACAATGTGTTCCATTTAAAAAAATGTAATTATCCCAGTTGGCTCTGAAATGTGATGCACAATTGTTTTTTTTTTGTGTGGACCATGCATCTTTGCTAATTTAGCCAACTCTGTAGGTCCAGAAATAACGAAGATAGCAATAGTGCGCCGATAACTTTGAACAGCCTGTATATTGAAATATTTCGACTTAACGGCACTTGAAGGTAGGCGTACTCAAAAATATTCCCAAATGAACGGTCATTAAATTATAAAAAAAAAAAACAATAAAACAAAAATATAATTTTATATTTTCCAGAAATAAAATATTAAATGGAATTACAAAGACTGGAATAATGGAAGATGGAAATATAATTATGATAATTATAATTATTCTTCTTATAGATTTCGTTCTAGGCGCCTTTTCTACTGCTTTCGATATTTATTCGTGCATCCAATGAGAATTCCCTTTTCTTGATATTTTTATTTTTAAAAAATTGTACGTCTGCAGTAGTAATTGGGTTGATACTTTTCACAATATCGGGCTTTGAGAACAGCGTTGACTGTTATCTTTCGGTTGAACGACGACGCCTTATTACCCTTATTACCAACTTTTATGTAAGGCTGAGATTTTAAATTGGTCTAAAGTACTTATGATCTTTTGAAAATCAAATTTAGTTTAAATATTGAATATTGCTTAATATCTCTTTTTCTTATCAATAAATGTTAATTAATTTTTCAGTTACGGGATTATTGCATTTCAACATTGATATGAAATATAAAGCAGGGACGGATCCGGAGGGAAGAATCCGGAAGATTTAATGATTTAATAAAAAGATTTCAAAGTTTTAATCTGTATCTTACCATCTTTCTATTGAATTCACCATCATTTCCTCCATAAGTGACGAGAATTATAAATTTTAAAAATTTCGATTTTCCCCAAAATCCCCTTGATTTTTTGACTATTTTCTCAAGAATTTCCATAAAAAAAACATATTTTTCAATTTTATCCTTTAAATTTAGACCGCATACGAATGTCACGTAAGTCACGTGACTTTATACAAGTGATATCTTTATTAGTACAGCGTCGAATGACGAATTTCACGTAGCATGAATAAACGATGCACGTTTGATCGCGGCCAGGGTTGTTTTTCTCACGCATTTGAAGCATTTTATTATAATGAGAAGTACGGGCGTTTATTAAAAACGTGCGATTTTTGTAGGTCAACTTGGACGAACATCGGATACTAAGAGAGTTAAACTTTTTTTTAAATTGGATTTTTCTGTTCTGTTCTGTTGGCATTAATAAATTACAAATTTGGTCGTATAAATATACAGGGTCGATTCTCATGTACCATACACTATTTTGACATTTTCATCGTATTTTAAAGTTTTCTTACAACATTTCTTGTTACTGTTATCAAATGTGAATCACAGAACCCATAAAAAAATCATAAAGTCAGTACTCACTTTTTTTACATTTTTATGATCTCCATGAATGACACATGAGAGAAAATCTAGATTTGAACATTTTGCCCAATTACTAAGAGCTTATATAAAAAAACGCGCGAAGCTCCTTTTTAATGAGTTGCGTTCGAAAATTTTAAGTAATGATTTTATTTTTCAGTTTACAGAAACACGTAAAGAACGCGTCTGACGTGGAATATCCCGCCTACGGCATTACGGGTCCAAACAAAGAAGTTTCACCATCTGGAGACAGACGTCTGGCTCAATCGGCTCAAATGTACCATTACCAACATCAAAAGCAACAAATTATCGCAATGGAAAGGTAAAATGACGTAGTACATATCAGTGATCTGTTTAGTCATTTGGAAGTTCTACGACTAAAATAATTGGTACTTACTTTTTTAAGCAAAACCTTTCGGAGTTTCCTTTTGTTGGTTTGCTTCAAACAGCTATCCATGTTATTCCCACTGGAGACTGGAGTCTTTTGTGTATTTTTTCTTCTCTGACCTGTCGATACTTGTTAGGATTTCCATCCTGAAACTGAAACCGACAATTTATCAATATTATCTAGAAAGATTTGAAATTTGTCTTTGACTTTCAGAGCGGCTGGCAACGATAGGCACGGTTCAGTTTCAGAAGCTGATAGTGACGAAGATAATGAAGAGGGTGATTACACCGTTTACGAATGTCCAGGATTGGCACCGGTAAGGTTAGAAAAAATTGAAAACCAATATTTTGATCATTAAGTTTATATAAAATAATTGATAATAATTCTCACGATATTAATTATGATTTTTATTTTAAGACTGGAGAAATGGAAGTGAAAAATCCTCTATTTCAAGACGATCCAACGCCGGCTGCGCCGCAGACACCGATCCCAAAACCGAAAGATGAAGAAAAAGAATAAATACCAGAATTAAACCAACAACAAAAATATCAACCACAATACATATAAGGCTTTAAAAATATTATTAGAATGCCTACTACATTGATTGATTTGTTTAGTTTCTACGATCCTACCCCCACCTTCCGCCGCTCCAGACTCGTATTACCAAAGTGTCTCTATAATATGCTCCTTTAAGATGATCGATGGAGAATCGTATACGTAGACCGAATATCTATGTAATATCATCATATTCTGTAAACAAGGTCAATTTTAATATCATTGTTTAAAACTTTCATATATTCTATATAAAGAGACAGATTGATTGTATTTATTAGTGAATAAATAAAAACTGAGCGAAAACAATACAATATTGTTAAAATTATTAAATTACATCCTTAATTGCTTTAAAATGTAAATGACAAATTAACACATGCGCGTGTGCTTAGTTCTTATTTGAACTACGTGGCGCGCTTTAAGATACATTATTTATTTAATATAATCTTTTAAAGTTGTTCCATTGTGCAATTTTCATGTATTACGAAAGTACATAAATTAAAATAGTTTTTCAAATTAAATTTTGGTCAATTAGTTCGCCAAATCTCCGTTATGTGGCGCGCATATTTCAAAGTTTTGAATTATAAAAGTAACAATTTGATCGATTTGTGCTCAGCAGTGGTCGATTTGAAATCAAATTTAATGATAAACAGCCGCTTTTAAGCTTAAATGAGTAAATTGGGTTTTATTGAAATTTCGAAAAAGTTACAATTTAATTCCTTTGTTTGTCACTTGGTGCACGCAAAGCGGCCCGCCATTTATGAAATAGTCATTTTATTCAAAATGAACGTGTGTTTTGTGTTGTGTTTAAGAGTGAAAACCATTTCTATAATCGATTTCAAAGATGCGAATTGCTTTTTATTGCAACATAACGTATTAACGTTTAAAACGACAGAAATGCTTTTTAAATTCGATGTTTAATTGCGTTATAAGCCAATAGATGGCGCAATGTGTCTCGTCTGTCATTTTGATTCAAATGAATTTTCATGTTTTGTGATGTGTTTATGAAAAAAATAAACCTGGTGGTTGTTTTCTACAATTTGTGCCAATTTCGTCCATTCATTTGAAGTTTTTAATTAAAATTTCGCCGTGTTGCGTCTCATACGCACGAACTTAACTTGTGTGTAATCGGTTTGCAACGCCTAAATTTGCATTATTTAAAGTTTTAAATCGTACAAAATAAATCGCATTTACAATTTAAATCGTTATATTTTTAATTATTGTAATATAATCTTTGAAAACCGATTGTTTCATTTGTTGCCGATAGGTGGCGCGCAAGTTGGTTTTCACCATCACCTGTCAAATTTAATTCTAGTGTGAGTGATTTGTAAGTGTGCGCATTTACGTAGTGTTTATATGTGAAAACCATCCCAAAGTACGAAAAAGACATCCAACTATTTCGGCGTAGCGTGCCAGCGACGACGATTTCCGATTTCGTTGGGTAAGCCATAAAATTTCCTCGCATGCCTTTTTGTTTACAAATTTTTGTTTGTTTAATTTGTATATAACATAAATTTGTCGTTGTATTTACTCACATAACAAAATTCTATCCGTCTAATATGCGTCTAATCTTGCTTTGCGATCATTCGTAACTTGCCCCGACCTAACCTAAAATTTTTGTAATTTTGTTTGGGATTTCGACGCGTCAGTCAAGGGGGTTTCCGCGTTAACGTGTTTCAAAATAAATGGGGTTGTTTCGGTGAATTCAGAATTTGCTTTGATTTGTGGGTGTAGCTTTCGGTCGCTCTTTATTGATTTCCCGTTATTGATGAATCCTTAAAAATTCGTCAATGGATTCAAACGTCGAAGTAGGAATTTTCATGATCTGAATGTCTGCGAAATGTACAGAATCGTGGAATTTGTATCAGCTCAATTTTTATTTTTGTTAAAAACGTTATTGTAGAACTGTCTTACCTGTAATGCTATACTGGATGTTTTTAAACGCAGTAGTTTAAGTTATACAGGTTAATCTAGACGTGAAATGTGATTTACAATACATCGTTGGCTTCTAAAAAAGGTCTTTTTGGAAAAAACTTCATGCCAGAAAAATTCATCCAAAAATGACGGTATGAATAATTGCTTTATACAGATCCTTTTATAATTCTTTTGTGTGTATATCTTGTAATTTAATTGTGAATTTCCAGTTAATGAAATCTGTCGACCTTAAATGCGCGTGTAAGTCTGATGTAATTGGCAAAATAATCAGAAAGGCATGAAGCAACAACGTTCAGTTCGATGAACATCTAGCACTAATCGTATGACTAATTTTTTGTAAAAAAACCACATACCAAAAACGTACAGTCGATAAATTTTCCACAGAATTTGATATCTAAAAGTACGTGTAAAATTTGACGTTCCCCAAACACATTTTGAAAATAATTCTAAATTTTTGAATGAATATTTTGTTCCATTTTAAGATTTTTTTACTTTCTTGATGTTGACAGTAACGAATTCTCATTCAAAGATGAATGTATTTTGTTTAAATGTTGAGCATCACAAGTGACGTGCGTACAAATGTTCGGCTGAAAATTCTGGCAAAATTCCGTAAATTTATTTATAGGTGAACGTGAGCCATTAACTGTTTATCGGCACTTTCGGTCTGAGTTTATCGATTCACTTGGTAAAAGATTTATTAGACGTCGGGAGTCCCACGCTAATTCAATATTCATGGATTAAACGTAATCGTCTTGGACAAGATGAACGTTTTGTTCATCGCGATTTTCATTTTAAGGTTTTTATTATAAAGACCAACTGATTGAAAACAAATTTGAGTTTATGTAACTATGCTCATGTTAAGTATTTCAAACTGCTTAGAATGGCTTGTTGTGCATGTTTATTGAGTCTGTCGAGTAATAAATTTTTCTTATTAATTTGATAACTAGTTGTAACAAGACCGCTTCATTGATAGAAAGTACGTATCATTGTAAGTGATACATGTTCTTTTTGGTTCAATTTTTGTTTCATTAATATGGTCTATATTATTATTATTAATGTTTATTAAACATTAGTTGTTGAATCTGATTATAAAAACAATAGTCCAACCATTCTAGTTTTTACGCCGTTTTTCGTTTGCCTGTAATCTCATTCATAGCCTTTAATTTAGTAAGTCTGTTTAAGTTACATTGAAGATATTTACCCTCCTTCATATCTCCCTCAGCTTTTAAATCGGTTTTATTTAAATAATAAACTATCTTAGTATTGCCTGTTTCGTTATCAGCTCTTTGAATAGTGTCAAATGTACATGTAATAATTGTGAAAAATCGCCTAATCATCTTAATTTGCCTGTTGAAAAAACATCTACCGTTTGCCTAATAACAGGCAATATATTTTGCCTGTTTGATATTCATTATGTCTATGAAAATTCTCCGAAATTGGTTATGTTGATAATTTATAAAAAAAAATAATAAAATATATAAAATAAAACATTTTTGTTTCTGAATTGCCTGTTTTGCCTTATAGATAATTTTGCTGCGCCTGAAAGTTGCAGTTGTTAAGATAATAGCCTGGCCAATATATTTTCTACGCGACTTAAAACCGTTCATATATTTATTCGACGAGCATATTAATACCGAAATGTTTGCAAACGAATTTGCCTAAATTCAAGATTTAGTTTTTTATTCATTTATTTTTATATGTTTATTATTAATGATACCTTCGATTATTTAAGAACTTGTAATAGCTCAATGCGGTCCCGTTTTTGCCTGTTTACCGAGTTGGTTTTGCTTGTACCGTACATTTTATTTCTGTTTGAATGAAAAATACATATTTTTGCCTGTGTAGTACTGCCTGGACGGTCTGTTAAATATAAGTTGCCTGTTTTCTTATGTAGGTTTGACTACCTGGCCATTTTTTAAAATTTAAACTGACATCCCTTGTAATAAATTGAATAATTTTGCCTGTGACGTCTCATAATTGTAAAAAAGTGATGTGACTTGGCTTGTTTTTTAACTATTTTAACCTGTTTATCAATTGTTTTTATCAACTCAAAAGATTTTGTCTATAAGTCTCTCTATCGGATCGATAGTATTATTGGTGTTTGGTTTCGAATGTTTTCAAATGCCTATTCTCCATGAAACATTGCCTATAGGACCTCAATAGGCGAGTTGTTGCATTGCCTTGTGTGATCTTGTTGGTGTAAAATGTTTGAATGTCTGTCAACGGGGAAACATTGCATGTTGGGATTACGTCTCTTTGCTTAAATCTCATGCTTCGTTTACGTGATTCGCACTGAGTAACGATCGTCCTTCTCATATCAGCCTGTCAACTCATCTAACCGACAATGTGTTTACTGAAAATTGCCTGTTTGTCTGTCCCGTAATTGTTTTATTTGCATGACGATTTTTTTAAATGTTAAGCATGATAAATCGTAAACCGCTTGTGTAATATCTTATTCATTTGATTCTTACTAATTCACGTTAATAATGTATCATTGCCTATATTGCCTAACTATTGAGTACGAAAAATTTACTCCACCTGATTCATTTCATTCATTGAATGAATACTATGTCCCACACATAGGTAAGTAAAAGATCTGTTCAAATTTATCGAAGTTTGTAAAATCTGATTTAAGCCTCGAACCTCGACGATCGGTGACCGTGCAGTCGAGCAGATGCTTTGAGGTTTGACACGGTTAGCGAAAGACGCGGAGCATCTGCCGTTGTGTCGAAAATGAGACGCAGGCGACCCGTTAATTTCACCTTCGAGCCAATCGGACGTTGCGAGGAGTTGCCGTTAAGTGGAGGCACGTTGTGCATCCATTTTACGTTTAAGACCGCAATTAGGTTAAATATTCGCAAATTCGATTATCTACGAATCAGAAGTGGCGAGCGTTAGTGTGATGGACTGAAGAAGTTTGCAAATGGGGTTGGGTTTAGCTCAAAATATTGCTTAATCTTCCAAATAAGATAAATTTTCCCCACAGAATGACTTGCAAATGTCAAAAAATGCAGTACGACAGAATAGAGAGAATTGAAAGGCTTCATTTGCTGGGCTATTAGACCCCCTTCCCGTTTGAAATTTTTGACATGAGAGTTGGACGGAGTAGGGGGTAACCAGGTCTTATTTTTCTGTGAAAATGAGTCCCTCGAGAAGCAAAATTTGACGTGTTTTTGTGAAAATGTAAAACTAACAATGTTATAGAGGGTGACTCGTTTTAATTGGGATGCGCTGTATGTAAAAATTGAGGTTTGGCGTCTGTAACAGACAACGAAGTCATTCATCGCTTTTAAAATAAACGAATACGAAATACGACGTTCTATTTACTACCGTTACAAAACCTGTAACTATCAACATTAGATCTGGATTTCAAAAATTTATTGCATGAATTCTGTTGCATATAAAGACGATCTCTTTGCGATATTTTAACATTTACACGTTAACAGTTGTATTCTAATTCACTATGAACTTTTAATTTCCGGTCAAGTCAACTCGCTCCAACATCTGTAAAGTCGGCGTCGGCGTCATATTCGAGTTGGCGCATTTCCGTTATGTTTTTGTAGCTAAGCGCTTCACAGATAAAACTGGGCAAATTATTAAAATTAATTTTTTTTTTTTTTATTAAAATTAGATTTCTTTTTTTTTTTTAACCAAAACCAATTATTTAAGCCTTTGCCGTGCGCAACCACATAATACACGAATCGTCGTGCAACAGTGCGTTTAACGCCACTCTTCCGTCCGCTATCGGAAGCTATTTTCGTGCTCGTTTCTTGCATTTTTTCATTATTGCGCGCACGCGCTTGCTTTTGTCGGTAAAATAATTGAACGCGCGTTGAATCAAGAAGGCGGGTATTTTCGGTTTAGTTTGTTTTGCGCGCGCGTTCGTTCGGTTGCTTTTCGTCCGGTTGCGCCGCTTATAAATGTAAAATGAAATATTTTTTTTGTTGTGCTTAAAAATGCACGACGTGTTGATGAAATTATTGAAAAAAGTACGTACGCATTTATATAATGCGATATATCAACGTTGCTTTGGGTCTTGTGATTTTAACGTACGGTGCAGTTATGTAATTTACGGAATGTTGATTTTTTTTTGGCAATGATAACGGTTTACGTTGTCAACCTATTGTCGTTGGTGATTTCGCATGTTTGAATGATGTTGACGGCTTTGTAAACAAACGCCACTTCAATGTCAGTTTATTTTATAATAGTTTTGTTTTGTAAAACAACACGGCCAGTTCCCAAGGAGTGTTTTATTATGAGGAATTAGTATCTGCAAATCTTGATTATGACACGGAGGCACAATTTATTTATTTTTCTCGGCGAAGTTAAATGATGTTTTTGCATTTCACGCTCGTTTAACATCGATCGGAAGTATAATTTAAATAGTTCGGTTCATGGTCGTCGATGGTACGCGATTAAAATAAGAACGTGGTGGTCAAAGGTTACGTTTGTCAAAACAAGTTGTCCGACAGTGCGTGACGTTGTTGCGTTTGTTACGAAAAATATTTCCTTTCTATTACAATCCGTTAATGATAAAGTCATTGGCGTTCATAATTTGTGTTGAAACGGCGCACAGTGGTTCCGAATCATGTGCAAAAAAGCTGCAAGTTTAAAATCTATAGACGACTCACTCAACCAACTTATCTTGGGGGGGGGGGGACAGTTCGTACGTAGAAAAACTAATGAGGAGCAGGGAGATGCTCTGGAGGATCCATTCTAGAGGCCTGTGCTCAGTGTTGCCAGGTCTGGTGAATTTTCACCAGATTTGGTGATTTTAGGTCTCATTTGGTGATTTGGTGAAACCTTGTATAAAATCTTATGTTTCTGGTGATTTTTCGAACTCAAGAATAATATACAGGTGTCCCCGGTAAAACGAAACACCCTCAATATCTAAGAACCTACATTTTTTTCTGAAAATCGCCGAAACACGTAAACTTTAGCTCGATGGGGGACAACTTTTGGCGAAGAAATTATCGCCATATCTTCAACCCCCTAGCCGCAGGGGTGCCAACCCTAAAATTCTTAAATTGCACTAGGGGTTGAGTGATACCTCATTTAAAAGCTTACATAATTTGCATTTCAACGGTGTATCAATTTTTGAAATCCATCGATTCGTTTTCGAGAAATTAGCTTTTCAAGATAACTAAGGTACAAAACAGACACGGCAATTTAGTTAGAAAAACAGTCAAGATTTATTTGAGAAATTGTTAGAAATGGCCTCCCCCAACTTCCATACAATTATACAAACGTTGCTTAAACCCACAACGTACATTTTGAAAAATTTCAGAGGAGACTGCACGGCAGGCAGGAGATAGAATTGTATATTTTATCTCGTAAATTTTTTAAAGACGTCGTGGGTTTGAGCAACGGTTGTATAATTGTATGGAAGTTGGGGAAGGCCATTTCCAACAACTTCTCAAATAAATCTTGACTGTTTTTCTAACTAAATTGCTCTTTCTGTTTTGTACCGTAGTTATTTTGAAAAGCTAATTTCTCGAAAACGAATCGATGGATTTCAAAAATTTTTACACCGTTGAAATGCAAATTATGTAAGCTTTTAAATGAGATATCACTCAACCCCTAGTGTAATTTAAGAATTTTAGGGTTGACACCCCTGCAGCTAGGGGCTTCGGCGATCATTTCTTCGCCAAAAATTGTCCCCCATCGATAAAGTTTGACGATAAAGTTTACGTATTTCAGCGATTTTAAGAAAAAAATTTAGTTTCTTAGATATTGAGGGTGTTTCGTTTTCCCAGGGACTGCTTGTATGTAATATAGATATACAGTGTGGTGATAAAGTTTGGAACAAAATTCATAAAA
>JAFFZR010028861.1:0-10496 GCA_018397195.1 Lethrus apterus | reverse complement strand
TTGACAATAAATAATTACTTATCGCTAACTACAAATAGATTACAGGGTTTTAATTAACTTATCACTGCAGCACTAATTGTATTTTGACAAGTTATCGTTATAGCCTACTAATTTCATATGATTTAAGAATAATTTACGTTTTTATTAATATTTTGTTTGCAACTAAAAAATTTTCAGGCATCTTATACATCGTTGAAAAGCACTTTTTAAGCACTATCTAACAAACCCAAAATCCAATATGGCCCCCATATGAAAAACAAAAGTTAGTGCTAATAACTTAAAAACAAATGACAATCGGGGATTTCTGTTTATATCAAAAATTTCGTCTTAAAAAAGTGTCTCAACAGTGTAAAACTTTAAAAGAGGTCCAGATTAAGCGGTATTCAGTTATTGAGGAATAATGAAATGGACAAATTTTTGATTTTCCAAAATATTTTAAAAATGAAAAAAGTTGGGTCAAATTTGAAACAAGATTTGTTGTGAGCACTGAATTCTGCAAAACATTCCCTATTTAACCGTTGCTGTATGTATTCTAATAACCGAGATACCAATGGTGAGCATCGAAATTTGGACACACTGTATATATATACCGAAACATAAATTTAATATAAACATTATCAACTAATTAATTAATCAATAATTAAACATTAATCTCCCCACTTTAACTTAAAAAAAGATATTTAATACATATGTGAGCGTTTGAAATTCGCGCGAAGAGTTTGCGGGGCTCGGGAAATTGTGGAAGGCGAAAAAGGGAACAAAAACGGCAGTGTTAAAGTTCAGTCGACGCGCTAGCTTGTTAAATTAATGTATTACGATGTTACTTTTAGTTTTAATCTAAGAAATTGATGTTTATTTTATTTAATATACGGTTTTGGGGAATAGTGATAGTTTGTTTTCACCTAATTCAGACTTTTATCTATCACATATATATACTAAAAAAAATGCAAAGATTAATTTATACTTTTAAACATTAAAATCTAAAGCTATAAATATTAACTAATTAACTAACCTTCCATTTTTTTTTTAAAAAAAACTTTAAAATACCATAATTTTCATACAATATTCCTATTAAAAAAATCGTAAAACATACATGTAATTGATTACTAATTTTATACAAGTTATTTATAAAATTACAATTTATAATATTTAAATTAATATAATATTTAAATTAATGTTCAGCTCGATTGTTCTCAGATTTTTTTGTGCACTTGAAAAACTGAAAGCCCACCACTTTCAGTTTTTCAAGTGCACAAAAAAATTACTACAGAAAAACAATAGGAGAACGATGTATCAGACAACAGACAACTTAAATCGTTCAAAAATGGTCGCTAACAGAAGAGGAACGAGAACCACTCCCTTATACTTTAAATATATTTAAATGTCTATGAAAGATATGGAAAACGAAGCATCGTGAAGAGGCAAGAAGGAAGAAAAAAACATGTGAACGAGATGATTTTTAAAGAATCGATGCAAAATATCATATATAGATGTAATTTGTCGCTTTTCTCGGCCCAAGGCAGAAATATATCGATTGCTTCTGCGCTGCTGGCCTTACCAGTTTATGTGATTAAATAAACAATACATATTATTTATTTTTTAATATATTTTATAAATTTTTTTTTATTATTTATTATTTATTTTTATTACTTCCGCTTCAAGACTTAAGATGTAACATTTGTTCAAAATTGTTGGTTTAACTGCAATTTTCCACAATTAAACGTATGTAATAAAAAGAATATACGGAAACATTTCTGTAAAGATAAATGAGGAACATTAAATGTGGAAAGGTTTCTACGGGCTGCAAGAACAATTCGCAATTAGACTTTCAAATTGGAATTCATCAGTAAGCGACGAACGTACTCCTGAAAAAGAAAATCAACTTCGCTGACAACCGCAACAATCCATAAAAAGATGGATTCAGTGACGGACTGGCCAGGGACTCAGCTTGCCCTTAGACAATATGTTAAAAATGTTAGTGACTTGAAAATATAATGGAACTTCCAATATGATTCCAATAATAATTCCAAAAATTATGGGCTATTTATTTATTAATCACAACAAAAAAATAAGTGAATTTAATTTTATTTATTTATTGATGACGTAGAGGTTCTTTATAAAAAAAAATACTTGTGGCCATAAGCCAAGTGTACATTTTTCTACCTCATCTCGTTCCAGCTCTAAAACCGGAAGTTGAAATTTCATGATTTTTATTAATAATCCTAACTGTATTACATTTCAAGATATAGAAATTATAGACATTTTTCATCGGCATTTGTCGGTGTAGTTGAACTTGGTTCAGATTATTTCTATCATACTTTTTTATTTTTAAATTAATGGTTTGAATGGCATTTGGAAGATCAACGCACAAAACCAACATCTTAAATGTTGATAATGTAAAATTAATTTAATAATGTCAAGTTGGTGTTTAGTGTAAAAGGATTGCAATAACAAAAATTTGAATTCTAAACAATAGTTTGGAATTCAAATTTTTCTGGTTGGTGATTGTTTGTATGCATTAATCAATTTAAATTATTGTTGCGATATAATAACGTTATTATGAAGACCATGACCAAGACCATGAATAAATTAGAATATTACACAATAAATGAATGACAAACTTTTACAAAAATCATTGAAGAGCATTTATTATATCTACTATCAATGCGTTTCCGGAAACGTAAATGCAGTATTGTAGAATTTATTAACAAGTAACTAGAATTTCAAATTTTAAATAACTAATTCACTCATCTTCATTGAATAATTTCTTGGAATTTCTTTTATAATTAAGGAGCCATATTACTAAAATTTTGTTTTTGAAGATAATAAACACGCATGGAAGGCAAAACTAGTAACTTCATTAAAACAATTAAATGAGCAATTTTATCATAAAATTTGAGAATTTTATTTAATATAGAGGTATCATCTTAGAGGTATCATTTATTCAAAACTTACTTTTATTTAAAGCTCTTATCCATTTAATATTACTATTTACACGAATAATAAATTAGACAGTAAGAGATAAATAATTGCTGTCATTTATACTACTACGATCATATTTCGTAGTGCAGTTACAGTAATTGACATACCCAAAAAGATTACAGTGACGCTGCTCGACGTTATATCCAGGGCACTGTGAATAGCGACAATAACGCGTCCTTTGTTGTATTCCTGCTGAGCAGGTGACGCTACAGGACGACCACTCCGACCATTCGCTCCACCCTGAAACAGCAAACGGACAACTAAATATTACATTAATGTAGGTTTGGTATATGTGAGTGACGTAACAACAAATATAAAGAAAATTTTATATAATTATATATTAGTGTCAAATTCTTGGTTGAATATGATTATACTTATCTTTTTTTTTTTTCTTGAGCAACCGACTAAATTAAAACTCGCAAGTGCAATAAAATATATTTATTACGATACACGAATATTAAAAATATAATTTTTTTTATATTTTTAATAATCGTGTGTCGTAATAAATATATTTTATTGCACTAGCGAGTTTTAATTTGGTTGCTTGCTCAAGAAAAAAAACGATAAGTATAATTATATACAAAATAAATACAACAAAAACAATCATTGAATGTGCATAATGCTTCTTTTTAATAATTTTGTTATTATATTTGGTGGAATAATAACATTTAAATTTATGCAGAAGCAGGAATTCCATAGTATTATTTTTATTATTTTAATTTCGCAGAAAATAGTGTATTAACGAGAACAAAAAAACACTTTCACAATAATGAATAAACTATATACTAAGTTATGTAACTATTTTATAAATGATGTGACTGCAGATTCCACAAAAAATGGGATTTTCAAACTACTTAGAATTTGAAAATAACAAGGGGTGATCTGGGTGGCCATTCAGTAGGGTCTCTCCTTCCAATCCATCGACCAGGAAGCCTTTCACCTAAAAACTCTCTCACTTGTATTGCAAATTGAGGGGTGCACTATCTTGGAGAAATATGAAATGATCTTCAAGATATCGGTTATCGTTTTCGATTCTTCCTGGTCGATGGATTGGAAGGAGGTGCCCTACTGAATGGCCACCCAGATCACTAGACTTATCACCCCTTGATCAATTTTTATAGCGTTATTTAAAGAGTAAAATTTATGGAACTCGACCAAATTCCATACAAGAACTACGACAACGTATTACAGACGAATGCAGTCAAATTATTCCCGAAATGCTACAGAGTGTGCGACAACATTTTGAATAGTGTCTCTACTATTGTATGGAAGGCGGTGGTGAACATTTTCAACATTTAATCCGCTAACATGTAAATACCTATTTTTTAGATAATAAATATTTAAAACGCTATTATCCAAAAACTACTGGTTCGAATTTCAAAAATAAAAAACCATTGCAACAACAAAATTATAGACTTCAAAAAAACATATCGTTTAACTCCTATTTCCATTTAAAATTATTGGGGTGACAGTCAGTTAAGGGTTGATGTAATCCGAGTGAAAATAGCTAACTCAAGTGCCATTTAGAACAAAAAATGACGTGTTCCAGAATTTTTTTTGTGAAGTAAAAAGTTGAAAAAACAAGCTGGACTCTTTTCGTTGGTCCACCTGTATTGATTTGTTTAAATGATCGTACCTCTAATGTGCGTTTTTGGGGCTATTTTGCTTATTCTTGAAAATGTGAGAGTTGAAGAACCTTATATAAAAAAAAAATAATAATTGCGGTTTAATGACAAGAGCTCTGGAATGGATAATGGAATATTACAATAAAAGATATCTGCGCTGTTGACTAAAATTTAATTATTCGATGAATAAAAGCGGTTGATATAAGGTGTTACTCAAGGTGTTTCCAAACTTTATATACCTCCGCCCTCATTTTTTCTTAAAAAATTGTCGTGAGCCCCCATTTATAGCTAATTAAGTTCGTAAATAACATATAAGTACATAATCAAAATCATACACATAGCAATCTCATTGCAATATTGCTTAATAGTAGAAGCGTAATCGTCTTGCTTGTTCGTTTTTCTCGACTTAGATATAAAAATAATAACATTTTGGTAATAATTGTTCCCCCCTCCTATAATAATATGAAAAGGGTCGCTCGAAACAGTTTGGAAAGCACTGGATTGATTAATCGCTGCACAACTGAACTAGTTAATAGTTCAGAAATATTTAATTGTTGTTCTGATTATTTCAACTGTTCAAAAAAGACTGACTAATGAATTTACCTTCGTGTATATTCATCTACCTGATGAAGCCACTGTGTGGCGAAACAATTGTTGCAGCAATTACAATAAATACAGTGAAACCAAACAACAATTTTTGTTTTATTTTGGAATTTACCTTCTGATAGTCGACAAACAAGCAAATCAGTCAGTATCTCATAAATGTATTATTCAAATGTCCAATCATCAGTTCTACACGTTTTCTTATTTAACTACAATTATTTATTTTATGGCGGCCTGCAATTGTTAAATTTTGAAGAAAATTCAAAATAACTCGAATACGACGAACTATAAAAATACGTAAACAAAATCAATGTATATTTTAATTTGTAAAGCGAAAATATCAAAATATATAGGGTGTTCCAGTTAATATAACGAAGTAATATTATTTTTTACATTTAACATATACACCGTTATCGAAGAAATGCAGGCGTTTGGGAAACCTGTATATGAGTTATTACGTAATTATGAGAAAATTACTGATATATTGCCTTGAACTGCTGATTAGCGCATGCCGTTCACAAAACGACTTTTTCATAATGCCTTCTTCATTGCTCTTATTTTATCTTTAACGAGATACAGTCCAGTTCATGGCATACGCACGCAACACCATTTGTATGATAAACGGTCAGAAAATTTCAACAAATAAGCCAAGAGCCATTAAAATAATTTGTAAAATTATGCAATAAATGTATTAATCAGCAACAGTAATCCTGGACCAATAGAACAAAACTAAACGGAAACATTTGCAAACTTCATTTCATTTGACTACTATTTATTACTACTTTATACAGTCCCGTGCAACAACAACAACTATAATACTGAAAACCTAGTTTTTACCTTTAACTGTTAGTTATGCAAGAATTGACAAAATTGTTTTATTATCAACCAAATTCAGAGAGTTTACTTCCGTTGAGCTGCTAAAACCCAAAAGAAGGATTATAATTTTAAAAAAATTGACATATTTTTCAATTTTCTTAAATATGTTTATGAAACTTTGCACTCTAAACAACTTTTTGGGATATCATGTCATCTAATCTCACTTTTTGCAGATTAGTAGCATATTTTTTCAATTACCCGCCATACTAGTGGTCACGTGACAGTTGACAAAACGAATTTTTGGGTTTGTGGACATGCTGAACCTATCTCCCAAAACGAATTTTACATCCCCTTGATTACGAACGATTTTGGAGCAGCCTCTATATGATTTCATAAAAGTTTTGTTTTTTTATAGCGTCCGCTATTACATTGGAAATATTATTAACTAATCTAGCACTCGCTGAAAAATATTAAAGAACGTGAACTAATCAGAACAGTCGAAGTCATAATCATAAAATAGAATTACAATATCAATATTAAAATAATATTTCACAATTATGCCATTGTTGAAATGTTACGATGCTTTGTAATCTAAATCGTCTTCTAAAAAAATTTTAAATTTCTTCTTTTCTTCAGAAGCTGGTTAGTGACATGCAGTATGTTTTCTTCGTGCGATACCAATGGTGAGCAAGTTAAATGAGAGAGCCTGTAAAGAAGCAGTATAATATGTTCCTTTTATGTCAAACTGTGAGAAAAATAATTTATAAACACGATTGAGTGAGAAGGCACCTGGCACTCTTATTTTCTACGATGCTACGGCGCTCGGTGATTAAAACAGTCTTCTCAACCTGGTAGTACTGTTAAAATCATTAAATAAAGAAGTATCGAAAAAAATTTTGAGTTTATTTTTAATGATTTAGCGAAACATATCCCGGATTATACATTTTAAGATAATTTTACATCAAAAATTATAAGTTATAAATTTACCCACCCTTCCGTTCACTTTTAAATTCGAAGGGCATTTTATTACTACATTTTCAAAGTGTCATCCAAATATATTGGTCGGAAATGCTTGACATTCTGAAGATATGAAATTAGCAAGTATCTTATGTGCTGTTCAATTAAAATTATATGTCCAAGGTTCTGCGCTATTTAAAATTCCACATGTGTGAAATTTTTTAAATGTAATCAATGAATAACTGAAGAAAATACACATAATGTACACAAAACGTACTACAATAACAACAACATGTTAACACAAAATGTTAAAAAGGTCAGAAGTTTCAAAACTTAAGAAGAAGATAATTGAAAGCAATGGTAAAGAGCAGAACGAAGTAAACGACACAGTGGGTCAAATTAGAAGAATATATAACGCTTCGAAGATAACATTTTTTCGAAAAAGACAAGCGAACAAAGAAGTCAAGGTCCAAGTAGTCAATATGTTGGTGACACGAACATTATATACGGAAACGAAGCATGGACATTTACAAAAAGAAATAATAATCAAATAAACGCTTCTGACATGAGGTTCGTAAGAAAAATAAACAAAATACAATCGAACAGGTAATAAGAAAACTTATGTACCGTGATAAGAAAATTTCAGGAAAAGCAACTAGGATGGATGGGACACCCAAACAGAGTGTGAGAAGACAAACTTACCAGAAAAGAACATGAAACCGGAGTACAAGGTAGTAATAGAGGGGCAGATCAAAACATGGGAAGACGAAGTGAAACAAACAACAGAGGAAAGGCGCATGGAATGGAAAGAATTGAAAGCTCGCACAAAATATCGAGGAGTGGAAAAAGATGGACCACTAATGTTACACATAACGATATAAAGAGTTAAGGATTAAGTACATAAATAAGCAAAATTCTCAAAATGACCATCCCAAGTCGACTTAAAATGATTTTGTTTGTTCCTTTCTTTCGCGAATGTGGAATGTCCGCCTTCATCGGCATTTTTAACTTTTTTTACAGTCTCATCAACAATTCTTTCTAACAATCATGTCTATTTCGCATTTCTAACATTTTCAAATTTTCTTCTTGCTAAAGTCTTCTTGGAAGTCGGCTGCATTTATGTATTTTGCATGGGAAAAAATCCTCGAACAGGTCGATTTTATTTGATAAAAATACACATTTTTGATGATAGTAGACTTTCAACCATCATTATTTTTTGAGTAATGACATCAGAAATTTTTTTAAATTTTTCTTGATTTTGAGAGATCTTTTTATTGTCGAAACGACAGTATAAAAATGTTGCCACCTTACATAAGAAAATTTTCGAGTAAATGACAGTTGAAAGTGAGAAACCGAAAAATCAATTAAAATAAAGCGAAAACTCTCTTGCTAAGGAAAAACGTTAAAATTCAGTTTCTTCTTTGAAGGAACCCTCATAGGAGAAACATATTTAGACTTTTTGCAAAATGACCTTGTTCCAACGCTTGCAGCAATTTTTCAAAATAAAAATGATACTGACCTACCAGATAATCAGCCGTATTCTGTAACATTCATAGCAAGCTGTTAAGATAACAATGTTGTTATAACTATAGAAACAGATTTTTGATTGGTTGAAAAATACAAGTTGTCATGGTGATAGCAAAAATAATAACATAACAAGTTTGCTAAAAGTTACAGAATACGGCTATATGATTTCAGAAAGACGGTGGACGCCCGCACTATGCTCGTTCTGTTCGAGATTTTCTGGACATTTGCTTTCCGAGGAGGTGGATTGGCAGGCGAGGAATGATAGAATGACCCGCGTGGTCCCCAGATCGTACACCCCTAATTTTTTAGTTATGGAGTTATTTAAAGTTCAAGTTTACGTCAACAGACCACAAAATTTAGCTGAACTAGAACATCGCATTAGAGATGAAATGCGCAGAATTAGCCCGAAAGTGATTCAAAATGTAGAAGAATTTCAACGCAGGTTTGCATATTGTCTAGAAGTCGGCAGTTCGAACACTTAATTTAATAATTGTATTTGCTTGGCAAATGAGTTTTTGTTTATTTTTTGTTAAAAATAAAGTTTTCTTATGTAAGGTGGCAACATTTTTATACTGTCGTTTCGACAACAAAAAGTTCTCTCAAAAACAAATGACATTTAAAAAAAAAATAATGGATGACGTTATTACTCGAAAACAAATGATGGTTGAAAGTCGACTATCATGGAAAAATGTGTATTTTTATTAAATAAAATCGACCTGTTCGAGGATCAAAATATTTATTTACTAAGAATACTGAGTTTTTTAAATGCAACAAGATTAAATGGTAATGATTAAAAGACTTTAACTCATTAAGTTAAACAAATTGAACCCCGCAATGAAAAATTATTTTATAAGTAATGCGACGCCTGGTATAATTTCAATAAAAGTGATTATTTCCATTATTAAGCCACACTGTGAATGCACCAGAATGCGAAGCTAAAGTTAATTAGTACATCTTTGAAACTTTTGACTGTTTTCGAATCGTACTTATTGAACACGTAGCTACCGTCTGCCTTCCTTGCCTGTTATCGCAATAGAAAGTAATTAATCACATTTAAGCATCCACTTTATTAAATTTCAAAAGGCGCGTAGTAGCTCTGAAAGGAATTATGAGTTTATAAATGGATTTACTGAGAAGTATAACAAGTATACAAAATAAGTTCAAGAAATATATTCGAATATTTTATGATATATACAATGTAAAAATCTGCAATGATGAAACATAGCTTTAAAATTGACAACATAAGTAATTGCATAAGTATCAAAAAGTACCAACGTAAAGTACTTCTTTGATTTATTGTAACTTGCTTTTATACTAAATACCTTGAATCTATACATAGTAGATTTGACACACACAGGCTCGATTTGCATTGCTCGCTCACAGCAGCCGTACTGACGACGGGTTAATCGCCCAGAAACTAATGTTAGTCTGCGGAGGTGAGCGTTCAATACAAGTCAAGCGTGTGTATCAAATCTAATTTGTTCACTGCTTCAGCGGGAGTCTGCGCATTGGCCGGACTGCTGGTTTTGTAATGACATTCGCCTACAAATTCCTATGGTCAACTCTTGATGTTGCTGCACCCACCCACCCACCACAGGTGGAGTCGCACATAAGTTTGTAATATAGTTGGTACATCGAATCATCAGAATATACAGGGTGAGTTTTTTTAGATGTTTAGCATGGGGATCTCGGAAACTAGCGGAGATAGAGAGACGATTAAATGGGGAAAGAATTGCAGTTTTACGAGCTCAATTTAATGAGGTTTTTGTTTCTTGGAAAAAATGCATGGCTAACTAGATATCTCGAAAAAATAATTTTTGTGTTATTTTGTTCGATGCCTATGGCTCTGTTATTATTGACTTTAGAAAAAATGTGTAAAGGAAAAAGTTGTAGGTAATTACATGCTTAATAATACCGTCTAACCGAATTTTTTATTTAAGCTATAATTTCCGAGTTATGACACAAACTTGTGTTTTTTCTAATGGA
>JAFFZR010028860.1:0-10497 GCA_018397195.1 Lethrus apterus | reverse complement strand
TTGAAAACCTAATCAACAAGTTGTCAGAAACCTTCTGCCACAAAAAAAACTTTTAATGACTTTTGACATTTTACATTTGTCATTTGTCATAACACACAGTATGGGAAATGTTTAAAAATAAAATAAAAATGTGTAACCATCATTTCTTTTATTCCTTCTTGGTAACCATAAATATCTGTTATTATCTTTGAAATTTTGATCGTATCGAAATTTTGTACAAATTATAGAGGAAAATTGGTGATTTAGAAAAGAAAAATTTGTACACGGGAACGGGAAATTTTTCTTGAATTTCTTTGGCTAGTAAAATAGGTCTGTTTGGTATCCTGAACTAGTGTACATTGGTGCAGACTTTTTTGAAATTAAACATTTATTACAAATTGATTGTGTTACTTAAATTCTTTTTGATGAGCTGAATAAGTGTAAGTAGTCTTAAGCTACATTCACTCAAAATTTAGTTCGAAAAAGTGCACGGATTGCATTTTGTAGTGTACACTTTTCTACACCAGTTCAGGATACCAAACAGACCTAATGATACGGATCCGTAAATATGGATCCATGGGGAATCGGCCTCAGAATGATCTGCCTGAAAGAATCTCGAAAACGGCTGCAAAATGTTTGATATATAATTCAAGTTATTTAATTTATAAAAAAATCATTTATAGCTTGTTTTTGTATGTAATGTTATTGCGTTGTTAATAAATGAGGTTATAATGTTAACTTGACTATTTAGGCCAATTTAATCAAGCTAATTAATAATTAAAAATGTTTGCTTGTATGCACATTAAATACGGAAGTCAGAATCCTAATATAGTATACGGTGTGTTCATGTAATTCAGGTGCGCGGTCATCGACCTGCCATAATAACATTGATCTGTGCACAAATATCTTCCCAACTGATAGAAGTCATCGCCCTCTATCACGCCTACCCTGTTTTAAGGGTAGCTGATAACGGACATGATTCGAAATATTTTATTAATAGTATAACAAAAATGCAGAAAAAAGAAGAAAACTTTGAACACAAACGCCTGGAGTTAGAATCATGGCTTCAAAGGATGGAAAAGAGGCTGGGCGGTATGCTCCCTGTGGGGCATACCGCCGATGTTTTAGAAGTGCAATTGAGGGAACAGAAAGGTTTTCATGCAGAATTGCATCAGTTTAAAGGACAAATTGAAGCTTTCCAACAAATTACACAACGATTGATAACCGTTCATCAACATGAAGATACTAGTCATTACAAAAAGGTATTTATCTAAACATTGCTTTTATTTATTATCAGAACTATTATTTATTTGATATAAACAAAATAATGCATGTAATATAGTCATTCAGATAAGGTGAATATTCAGTCATCAATCAATCATCAATACCTGAAGATCTTATGCTATTAGAAATGTTTCTTGATTTCAAACTATTAAATTTGTTGATATTTCTTGTACCAATATTAACTGCAATTGAAAATATTATTCATTTAGGCAGCTGAACACATTAAACAACATTATGATCGTTTGGATGCATGTGTCATCAATCGTGGCAAACTGTTACATGCGGCATTAAGTTCATTACACAATTTAGACAGATCGTTGGATAAATTCTTAGCATGGTTAAGTGAAGCAGAATCAGTATTAGAAACGTTGGAAGGAGATGTGGAGTCGAGAAGAGCAGCGATACAACTTAAAGAATTACAGTCTGACATTGATCATCAGGCTCCTACCCATACGGCATTGAGAAACTCTAGTCTTGCCCTTCTTGGATCGTTAGCTCCTGAAGATGCATTGATGTTGCAATTGAGAGGAGATGAAATGGAAAGAAGGTGGCAGGTATGGTAATGTACAAATAATGACCTCCTGATACATATGTATAATCGTATCCAATTTTTTTGGGTTTCTAAATTTAACAATAGTCGGTTAATAGTCATATTTATGAATATGAGATTTATCACAAAATATTTATAGGATTTACGCAATTTTATGTTAGGCAATAAATGTTTTATTGCATTTGTTCAACTGTAACAAATCTGTTAGTATTTAACATGTATTTTTAATTCATTTCTCTTAAATAAGCATTATCATTTATTATTATGTTTTAAAGGGCGTCACACTTGTGTAATGTATGAGTTTTCGTATATTCTATTAGGTTATCGTAAATAGTTGTCTAATGAAAGAAGTAATGACTTTAAGAATAACAATACTATTTTTACTTTGCTGTTTATACCTTCTGTTTAAATGATACGTCTAAACTAAAATTTCGTTAGCTCGTTGTAATTTTGTAGTTTCTTGTTTGTATAAAATGTTTTATAATAGTGACGAATATTTTCAGGCTTTGCGTACACGTACATTAGATCTTCGTAATCGACTTGAACACAATACCGATTATTGGAATGCTCTGTTATTATCTTTACGAGAACTGACAGAATGGGTAATTCGTAAGGATACAGAATTGGGTTTGGCTGCACGACAAGATGATCATCGTGCTTTTAGACAACAACTCGAGGATAAAAGACCGCTTGTAGAAGCAAGTTTGCGAAGTGCTAGACAATTTGTTGCTGGTGAACCCAGTGGAGAATTAGCTCGTAATCTCAGAAGAGAATTAGTTAAATTGTCTGATAAATGGAATGCTTTAATTGATAGATCTGACCAGTTAGCAACTAGATTTGAACAAAACGCTGTGGTATGTAGCTGTGTTTAAATATTTTATTATTTTGTTTAATTATCATTTTTATGTGTGTCTATTTTTAGAAGCTGAAACAGTTAACTAAGAATCTTGAAGAATCTGTTACTGCAGTTGGTAAACTGGAACGAGCCACATTAAGCTGGAGTGGTCCCAGAAGTGCCGCAGAAGCAAGAGAACTGTTGTCTAGCCTTCGAAATTTGGAACAACAATTACCTCCTCTTCAAATATCATTGGATGAAGCCAGAACTCAAGCTGGTATGCTTGGACCAGCCTTATCTCAAGCTTCGGCTACACAATTAGAAGACTGTACTGCCAGATGCCGAGCTTTGCAAGCTGCAATTAGAGAAAGAAGAGATGTTCTCACAAGTAGTTGTCAAGGTATATAAAGTGCTTACTGATCAAAAACTTGAATAAATGAAAATTAGGCCATAAAATGTAACATTTTTATAATAATAATAATAATTTATTTATTATATTAGTTTTCCATATTTTTTAATAGAAAATTTGAGTGGAATACCACACCTATTGTTCACTACCCATTATATTTTACATCAATTATTTATTCATTGTAGAATTTTAGATAAATTATTTTTCTTATTTAGGTGAGATTTCACCAGGACCTTCAAGTGTTCAACCTCCATGGGAAAGAGCAACGACGCCCAATAAAGTGCCATATTACATAAATCATAGCATGGAAACAACTCATTGGGATCATCCTCATATGTTAGAGTTAGCAGCCTGTTTGTTGCAACTGAATGAAGTACGATTTTCTGCTTACCGAACAGCATTAAAACTACGTGCCATTCAAAAGAAAATGTGCTTGGATTTAGTTAGTCTTGCAGCTGCTTCAGAAGCTTTTGATTTGCATGGTTTACGAGGACAAAATGATAAACTGTTAGATGTCGCTGATATGATGTTAGTATTGAGAGCTATATATGCTGGTGCGTCAGTGCAATATCCTAACTTAGTTGATGTTCCTTTGTGTGTGGATTTAGCATTAAATTGGTTGTTAAATGTATATGACAGCCAACGTACTGGACAGTTACGTGTTTTAAGTTTTAAGGTATCGAATGACTGCAGACAAACAATACAACAGTTTCATTTTTAATATTATTGTATTTTAGGTGGGTATAACTATATTATCAAAAGGCCATCTTGAAGATAAATATCGTTATCTTTTCCGTTTGATTGCTGATCCTCAACAAAAAGCGGATCAAAGAAAGTTAGGTTTGCTTTTACATGATGTCCTGCAAATACCTCGTCAGTTGGGAGAAGTTGCAGCTTTTGGTGGTTCAAATATAGAACCCAGTGTACGAAGTTGCTTAGGTGAACGTGAAGATCTTGAAGTAGCTCATTTTTTAGCATGGTTGAAACAAGAGCCTCAATCATTGGTTTGGGTGCCAGTTCTACATCGACTGGCAGCTGCTGAAACGGCAAAACATCAAGCAAAATGTAATTCTTGTAAGCAATATCCAGTTGTGGGCTTACGTTATAGATGCCTCAAGTGCTTCAATTTTGATATGTGTCAAGCCTGTTTCTTTGCTGGAAGATTGACAAAAGGTCATAAATTATCTCATCCAATGCATGAATACTGTGCAGCGACTACTTCAGCTGAAGATGTAAGAGATTTTACACGTGCATTGAAAAATAAGTTCAAGAGCAAAAGACATTTCTTGAAGCATCCTCGTGTTGGTTATTTACCTGTAAGATCGGTCCTTGAAGGTGACGAACTTGAAAGCCCAGTGGCTTCACCCCAACACAATGATATGCATTCGAGGCTTGAGATTTATGCTAGTCGTTTAGCTGAAGTTGAATTACGTGCTGTTTCACCTGAAGATGAACATCGTTTAATTGCTGATCTTTGTCATTCATTAGAAGGTGCTCCTGCCAGTCCAGGTCAGCTAATGTTGGTAATAGACGAAGAGCAAAGAGCAGAATTGCAAGAAATGATTCGAGAATTAGAAGTAGAAAATGCAGCATTGAGACAAGAATACGAACAACTCCAAAGGGGTAGTGTACCACACCCAATGCCAGCGCAACATGATGTAGTTGCTGAAGCTAGATTATTAAGACAGCACAAAGGTAGACTTGAAGCTCGAATGCAGATTTTGGAAGATCATAACAGACAGTTGGAGGCACAGCTACAAAGATTAAGGCAATTATTGGATGAACCAACAACTTCCACGTTACAAACTCGAAGTGTTACTGCATCGCAATTGAATCAAGATATACCAGGAAGGGTGTCACAACCACCCCCGCCTAATGATCACCGCTAATCATATCATGTAGTTATGCGCTTTAATTTCCATATCAGAACATCATATCATCAATAAACATGTTTAAACAATACAATTATTTGTTTTATTTTATGAATAAAGATAGTACAATAATAGAACAAATGAACTGTAGTTAAAAAAAATTACGATGCACATACTTACCATTAGAAATGAAGAATATCTTTATGTTTTTTTATTAGAAAGTGTGGTTGACTGTACAACACCTATACAGCAGGAAAAAAAAGTGGAACGAAAGGTAATCTAATCAAAAACATAAAAAAATGTGGAACGCTTCACGATTTTGCGTGTCATCCTTGCGCAGGGGCCATGCTAATCTTCTCTGTATCGTTCCAATTTTAGTATATGTACCGCCGAAGCGAGTACAAATAACGGTACTCTATATACTTAATATATAGTTACATTTGTAATCGTATTGTAGTGAAAGATAGAAGAAAATAGTTAATATTTGTTCACTAATTATTTGAAATATTGTAAATCTGGTCTACAGAAATGTTATCATAACATTTCAAAATAACTACTTTAAGTTGATTTAAAATTAATACGCTATTTTTATTAATAAAACGATATTAAACATTACAGTAATTTAGTTGACTCGTGACGCCATCTAGGAAACAGACGAAAACAGAAATCTACTTATTTATTATTTATTTTTATTATTTTTACAGTTATTACTTTTTATTTTGCCACAATATATCAAATTAAGTATCAGTTATTCTAAAAGCCATATTCAAGTGCTAAATATAAAATGTCAAATGAAAAATAACATGCAACATAATCTGTCAATGTTTAATATTATTTTATAAACATTAATATTGTATTTTCTTTAAAATAAAAAAAAATGTCTAATTAATAACGGAGAGATAAATGTTTCTGTAGATCAAAATCATAAATAAAATAGATAATTATTGCAAAATTTTACAATTTATGCTAGTATTTCTCATAGAAACATGATTATGTGCTTTCCTATATATACAATTCTGCAGGGTCCGTACGTTGTACTCGCTTCGGCGGTACATATACTAAAATTGGAACGATACAGAGAAGATTAGCATGGCCCCTGCGCAAGGATGACACGCAAAATCGTGAAGCGTTCCACATTTTTTGATGTTTTTAGAAAATTATAAGCAAAACGTTTTACTATTTCTTATTATTTTTAAGGAGAAAGAGGGATGTATATCTGTTTTGTCATTAAAAGGGTAATTTTGCATTCTACATGTTTTTTATATAATTACATTTCCGTCCTCATAAAGCTCTGTTGATCACATGATCTTTTTAATTTTTATGTTTAGATTTACGAATCTGAAATGTTCTTAAATACTCCTAATCGACGTTTCCAGATTTTCATCCAAACGGATCACGTACTCTTTTAGGTGAATACACTGACTTTAGTACAGGTCCTTATTGCTCTTCTATTCAAAATATTCAATTCAATTGGAAAATAATAGTTGTTCTTTCTGGATTTTAACTTCTTTAAAAATATCTTGAACTGTCTTTGTGGAAATTTGGTTTCATGTTGTTTTGTGTCTGTGTTTGTTATTAATATATCAATTAACAGCCATTGTTCTTTATTGAACAGCAAGAAATGCTTTGTCATTCGTAATAGTTAGCCTCTACCCACCTTAACTGAGCAAGAGCTATCTTTTTATCTAGTTTCAGTAATTCGTGCCATATATCTTTGGTAATGACCTTGCAATAATATAACTAAGGTTGCCGTTGACATTAGTGAGAAATCTTCTTTGCAACGTAACCAAAATCAGAGCTTATAAATAAATATAATAAATTATGGAAAACAGTAAATAAATTACTTTTAGATTTGGAAGAAATTGGTACTTTTTAAAATTTTACATACTTTACAGGCAAAGAAATGAGCTTACAATATTCTTATGCATCAATTTGTCGTATTTTGTTGTATTAGAATTAAAATAAATTGTGTAAGATTAGTTGCCTATACACCTGTTTCAGTTATTCTATATCTATACTATTGTATTCAGTAATGTGATTGTGATTAGAAATTTCAATAAGTATTCCAAAGCAAAAAAAAATGCCATTTAAAAAAAAATACTGATTGTGACGAACGATTCAGCAATTAGTGTCAAAAATTCCTCACACAATTAAAAACTACTTAAAGAATGGCGAAAACTCTCGTAAGATAGCATCAGAACCGACGAAAATGCGATCGAAAAATGTCGAAAAGTAAATATGACCGTGCATTACTTCTGACAAAGACATCAGGTCAAATTCATCGTGAAAGCGTCTCAGATAACGTAGACGCGAAGTCGTCACTTTCGAACGACTTGAACGACTGTAAAGTGAAGGGAAAAGTTAAACGAGAATTTATAAATATGGGTTCGGTTCCACAGTGGATTCTAGTGAACTGTAACTCTTCGTTCTACTCGTTCAAAAGGCTCGAAAAACAAACATGAAACTCAAAATCTCGTAAGTCTACTTTTTTTTTTGACTTCATTTGATCTAAATCATTGAAATTGGGAATCTTTTTGTAAAAAAAGTGCTTTATAAAAACTCCTACTTGTCATTGTAAGTAACTAGGACATTGTAATTAACATAGAACATAGTTTACTTTCTTAATACTACTTAAATTAAATCATACGGATATAACATTTTATTATTATAGCTTTTTTTATTTATTTCGTACAAAATTTGTTCATTTTATTTAATTTATTTAGTTTCATAATTTTACTATTTATTATTTTTTTTATTTTTTACAACTAAAATGATATTGTTGATTGTTATTTTTTTTCAGTTAATTATAGTTTAGTTATTACATCAAAAATAGCGTACGAAGATTGTCTAATAGATCTTTTTGTCTTATGGTATTATTTGTATATTTTTATTTTAATTGATCAATTTCGTCATAAAAAATTTAACATATTTGTGGTATTTTCGGCGTCATTAATTTTATTATTATGTATGTATTCAAAATTTTGAAATCCCTATGATTGTGGAAACTTACGTGTCGAAGAAACTTTATAGAAAAAACGTTTTCGTAAAATTCTTCAATGATTCTGAAATCATGTAGTGGTGACGTCACTAGCATGGGTCATGCAATCGATTGTTTCAAAGCTCATTTCAAGGGGAGTGCAGAAATTTCCTCGTTGTTTTTCGATATTCCTCAGAATAAATTCAGAATAAATGGTAATAAGTTTATTGAATATTTATTAAAATGTATCCATTACTGTATGATTGATTATTATTCTGTATGTCCATTTTGTAGTCGCACTTTTTTGTTATTTTTTGGCCACCTGTGATCTAACCTTTGAAGTCTTCTTTTACTCATCAGATGCTCTCACACATCATTTTCTACCACATATTCAGTAGATATTGATTTAATTTAAGAGTCACATTTGAACCTTTAACCCCCAATTACAATTTTCTTTCATGTTTACAAATCTTTGTACTTTTTATGTTATATCTCCGATTTTGTATTTTATCACATTTTATTTTTTATCCACCACTTTCCATATTTGTAGTATCACACATACTTTCGTTTACGTTCCCTTCTTCATAATATTCAGCTGTTAAATAAATTCTAATATATTCCTTGTTATTTCCGTCTGGTTTAACGTATCTTATATCCTTCTATTTCTTACTATATTCTCGCACTGCTATCTACTATTTTAGTAGATGCTCCTTGCACTATTATAGTATCCCGTCATATGTTCCTCCATGTTTCTTCTTCGCATTAGGTCTTGACAAATGTAATTCATTATTGCTTTATACAGGGTGTCTCAAAACTGATGCCCGTGCATTCTGAATGTGACTCAGGGGGCTAGAACAAATTGAAAATTAAGAGTGGAAAATTGAATCCGTTGGATATTTTTTTCTAAAGATTTTTAAAAGAAAACGTTTACCGCGAGCCTGTAGTGGATCCTGAAGATGTAATAGCTCGTATTCATGTTTGCCTTAAAGTAGGAGGCGATCTGTTTGAACATCTTTTGTGACGAATTTGTTTTATAAGTTATTGTTAAAAACTTTAAATATTAAATGTTACATTTTAGTTTTTCATTAATAACTCGATAACGAAGGACAATCGGCAAATTTTCCACTCTTAATTTTCAATATGTTCTAGCCCACTGAGTCACATCCCGAATGCACGGGCGTCAGTTTTGAGACATATAAATATTTCCCATTATGTATTTAGTTTTATTCTTCCTATGTGTATACTTACTATATTCGTGTTATCTTTCTTCTTTATATTCAATAGGTCATAATAAATGTTGAAAAATCACACTGGTTTACAAATTTAAAAAAAATTTCTGTGCATTAGGTGCCCCTATATTTTTCTTGTGTACTTTGGCTCGCCAAACTCGAAAATTGCGTTATTTTTTTTTGTATGGATACGTTTTCGAGATATTAATTTTTTAACTTTTTCTTTGACTATTTGAAGCGACTATTGAGTTTGACTATTTGAAGCATATCTCGAGTTAGGAACGTCCAATCTCGCCGTTCGGCACATCAAATTAAAGATAATCACAAATAAATGTTACTAATATTGCTTTTCAGTCTCTTCAGTAGTTTCAGTGCAATGGGCCATCATATGATAAAAAATTTTTTTTTGGCCGAAATCAAAATCGATAATTCCATCTATCGCGGAGAAAAAGTATAAATCGTGGAAATATAACCAGTTTCTTGATTTTTACGTAGAGTTTGCAATTTTACGAAGAGAAAAAGGTATTTAGGATGAAAATCTATGTAGAAATGCCGAAGTTATGATCAAGTATATGTGAAAGCACCAAAATTAATTTTTTTCTCTATTTTTGTATTTTTGTATTTTTTCCTTATTTATAGCCTATAACTACGTTTATTTTTATTGTACTGTTTCAGTATTGTCCTTTGTATATTTTGGAATCAGTTTCTCTTATGAGCAACCAGATATAATCTCCCGTCATCCCAGAATCCCTGGTAGCGCCGCTCAATGGTCATTTCTTAGTGGAATCTCTCACGATGCTCGTCGCTAACGTAACTAACACAAAGATTCTCCGGGGGGGATCGGGAAAATGAATCTTCAGAGACATATTTATGCCTGTTGGAAAAATAAAAAAAAATTATTATAATTTTTTTCCCGGAGAATCTCGGTGACGAGCATGATGAGAGGTTCCACCGAGAAATAAAGATACTGAACGGCGCTACCAAGGATTTTGGGATCAGGGAATGATGGGAGATAATATCTGGCGCCTCATATGAGAAACGGATTCCAAAATAAACAGAAGAGAAAGCAGGCGTCAAATTATGTCTAACAATCTCATATTATATTGAAATAGTACAATGAAAATAAATGGAAAGAATAAAACTGCATTATACGCTATAAATAAAGAAAAAATACAAAAATTGAGAAAAAATTGAATTTTGTGCTTTCACATATAATTGATCATAACTTCGGCATTTTTACATAGATTTTCATTCTAAATACCTTTTTCTCTTCGTAAAAGTGCAAACTATACGTAAAAATTAAAGAAACTGGGTATATTTCCACGATTTATACATTTCCTCGGCGATAGATTGGATTATCGAT
>JAFFZR010028859.1:0-10497 GCA_018397195.1 Lethrus apterus | reverse complement strand
TCTATCAACATACATAACTGATTCCACGGGTGTCTTTTTGAATATTTTTAAGTGTTGATATGAGCCTTCTTCTAACCAAAATGTTATCAAAATTGTACTATTGAATTTGTTTGAATGTGTATTTTCGAAAATGAAACAATATACAGAGTGTTCCATTTAAATTTCGTAATTCAATATTTGTTGCTGAGAAGTGGAAATTGGGAATGAAGGTTTAATATTACAGAAAAAATCTTCTCTAAGGCTCAAACAGACATTCTGAATTTGAAATAAATCAGAGTTACCGTCTCTGAGATATCGGCTGTTGTAAACGTCCTGGGACATCCTGTATATAAAGGTGTCCCAGTATATTGTTTCATTATTCGAAAAAAAAAAACATTAAAACAAATTCAGTGGTACAATTTTGACAACAATTTGGTTAGAAAAACACAGATATAGACACTTAAAAATATTCGAAAAGACGCCCGTGGAATCAGTTATGTATATTGACAGAAATTGATCGTTGCCATAGTTTTTGATCTTTGTATTATAAAGATCAAACACTATTGATCGTTGCCATAGTTTTTGATATTTATATCATATTATAGGTATTATAGGAATTAGGTACATATAAAGGTTTTCTAAAATAAATTTCACTTAATTTTGTTTGGCTCTATGTAAGCCTACTTTATTAAAATATAAATACAATTAATTTTACTGGTATTTTTTATTCAATCATGCGTTATTTTACATCGTTGAAAAGAGAATAAAAAATTCTATTCAGTAACCTAAAAATCCAATATGGCGCCCATTTAACTTAAGGAAGTTGATACGAGTACCACAAAAGGAGTCATCTTGAATTTTTGTTCGACACCAATTTTAAATTGGTGTTATCGAATACAGTGACTTTCATATGAAACTTCTTTTCGTATCTCTTATACTTATGAAGATATTTGACATAAAAGAAAATGACAGTTTTTAGTTTTTTTTTAATAACTTCTGACAGGTTCGACATTTTGAACTTTTTCAAACAGATTTTTAATCAGCATATAAAACTGCAAAACATTGCCCATTTAACCAAATCTCCATCTTCAATGATAAAAAAGTTACCCATGCAATCCCACTCGATCTGGGACACACTGTATATACAAAAATGCAGGATTATCGCGGGACAATTCTTAATAAGCAAAATAAGTTATAATAATGGTCAAAACCCGCACGAAACAGAGCAACCATAGACACGTGTTTCAGACTCATTGGTTTTCGTCAGTACGGTGTAGCCAAGGAACAACATGGAAGCATCAAACAAACAACAAACAGTCACACTGACCATTATTATCACTTATTTTGCTTATTAAGAATTGTCCTGCGATAATCCTACATTTTTGTACATTATCCTTGGTCCAGTTTACACACAGGTTGACTATGGCTACTCTGAGGCGACGTTGTGTGAATCCTTTAGATTTCGGGAAATCATGTCCGAAGCCACAAAATGGTGGTCGGTCCAATCTTGTTCCTTGGCTACACCGTACTGACGAAGACCAATGAGTCTGAAACACATGTCTACGGTTGCTCTGTTTCGTGCGGGTCTTGACCATTATTATCACTTATTTTGCTTATTAAGAATTGTCCCGCGATAATCCTACATTTCATCCAGTTTACACACAGGTTGACTATGGCTACCTCCGTGGCGACGTTGTGTGAATCCTTGAGATTTCGGGAGATCATGAGCGAAGCCACAAAATGGTGGTCGGTCCCCTATCAGTGTGACTGTTTGATTACTCATTGGCGCTTCCATCTTGTTCCTTGGCTACACCGTACTGATGAAGACCAATGAGTTTGAAACACTTGTCTACGGTTGCTCTGTCAACAAAATTTAATATACGTGGAAAATCTACTTCATAATAAGACATTTTGCTGTATAATTAATGTTAATGTTTTAGTTTTCAAGGTAATTTAGTAAGTGTTATTTTCAGGACCTATGCATAGTCCTATAAACAATATGGGATCAGGGATGCAAGGACCCATGTCTGGTGTTGGTACTGGGCCGATAAGTGGACCGATGAACAGTCCCATGGGTGGCATGAATAATGGTTCTATGGTCGGACCAATGAATGGTATGAATCCACAAATGAATGGGCCAATGGCAGGATCTATTGGTATGAATACACCTAACGGTCCAATGGGTATGTACACATTTTTTTTTACATATTCTTAATTTTAAAAATTTAACGATTGATTAAAGAATTTTAGAAAATATGTGTTATATGTTGCAGTGAAAGCTGATGGTAAGTAAAAGTAAATTGTTACTTTCCTGGATTTACTATTTTCAAATAAATGATTTGTTCTGCAATTACTCTACTATCCACTTCCACTGTAACATTTTACAAAAATGGAATACATTAAGTGCAACAAATTCAAAAATTTCAAAAATTTTTTGCCTTGATTTTGTAAATACATATTAATTATAAATACAGTTACAAGCTCTTTTTAATTAATTTTGAGTTCACTTCACATTCACACCATACATGCCTGTAGTAAATACTAACTGTTCACTATTTTGTAGGGGGGCCAATGAACAATAATTTTATGATGACTCCAATGAATAACATGTATCCAAAACCAATGCCGGTAAGTGCTGGGAAAGTATATCCAGCAGACCAGCCAATGGTATTTAATTCACAAAATCCAAATGCTCCCCCAATATATCCATGTGGTGTTTGTCACAAAGAAGTTCATGATAATGATCAAGCTATATTATGTGAAAGCGGATGCAATTTTTGGTTCCATAGGTAGTAATTTATATTAAAAATAAATTATTCGATAAATATTAAATTTTTAGAGGTTGTACAGGTTTAACAGAAGCAGCTTTCCAATTACTAACTGCAGAAGTATATGCTGAATGGGTTTGTGACAAATGTCTTGCTTCAAAAAACATACCTTTGGTCAAGTTTAAACCATAACATATTACCATTAGAAAAGCAATTAAATGCAGACTTATGAGTGATAAAGGCACTATTAAATTATATTAAGTATAGTAGATTTTGACTGAAATATATTTTAATTATTGTATATCATGTGGTAGTGTCGATACTAATGTAAATAAAATATGTGTATTACCATACTGTATCGTAAATTTTCAGAAAAATATGTTAAATTTGTAAAAATTTGTTGTTGATAATGTATTGTGTGTGGACGAAATGGCATTATTATGTAGATTTAAAGTATAATGTATAAATGTTGGCACGATTTTTTAATATTAATGTACAAAACTACGTTTATTTTATTATTAATATTGGGGTTATATTATTCTACAGATAATGAGAGTGGATGTAAATGCTGAAGGAGATGTTAAAAAAATTTCTGATAAAAATTGCATTCAATCTGACAATGCGTGTGTTCAGCCAGGCCAAGCGCTTGCAAGCCGCTCGCAATAAAGATGGGCATGACGAGATAGATGTCAATAGAGTATCCATGTCTGTATCGTTATGCCCATCATCTCTATTGCGAGCGGCTTGCAAGCGCTTGGCCTGGCTGAACACGCGCAATTTGTTTAGATTGCTTTTTTGTATTTATATGTTAATTTATTTATACAGTTTTTGCAAATAAGATGTTAATAATGTGAGTAAAATTGTAATTTAAGTCAAGTATATGTTTACAGTACCGGTTTTTATTTATTTATAAAATTTTGCAAATTAGCAGTAAAACAACATGTAATTAAAACACAAATAAAAATTTTATTATGGCACATTCATGTATATAATCAATGTTTGTTTGGTCTTTTTATTGTTGCCTGCCCTTTTTTATTGTTTTCATGACACCTTCCACTTCAATATCTTATTTTTCTCAATAATGCCTTTTCTTGTTGTCAGATCCTCATTTTTTTTCTACTATCTATAATTTTAGTTTTCTTATATATTGCGATATGTATTTTAGTGCATCTCATTTTTTTCATCGCTCATATTGCGGCCATCACATTACAATGTTATAAACGTTCCAGTTCGCCTTTCTAGCAGCTTTGGAGCCTTTTGTAAGATTCTTTGTAATTTCTTTTGTTCTTTCACCATACATCTCATTCACCAAGCTGCTTGTTACGTAGATACCGTAGACCACTCTTCTAATTTTTGATTACTTCTATACACAGACTCTTCAAACTTGTTACTTGCATTCCGCACATCATATACCCAGTCATCCCACTGTATCTTCAATTACTTTCCTGTTATAGGTACTCAATGTTATTTCACTCCCTTCTTAAAAATTGTTTTATGCAGAAGTCTCTTAAATCTTTAAACGATAACTTCACATTTTCTTTATTCTATTATAGCAAAATTTATAGCAAAATCAAATCGTTTGCATGTGTACAGTCCACATTCTTTTCTTTCACACTATTAATCCCTTTTTCCACACTTTATCTACAGTATTCCAATAAACATTTTGTTTATCATGTTTATACGGCTGATTTTTATTTGCAATTGGCATAATTATTATTGATGTCACATATAATTGATGTTATAATTTTCTTTAGATGGCGATCGAAGGCATCAATTACAATTATGGCTATAAATTGTAATGATGCCTTCGATCTGAAAACTGTCAAACTCATGATAATCTGAGTGCATATCGAGACGCAGTTAGTTATATGCATTTCTCGTTACTCATTACTCAAATAATAATAATATAATACAAAGTGAAATTAACCAATATTTTTTCGTAATATACGAAAAATTTCCCGAAATATATAATCATTAAAAACACTGTTTTTAAATTCTGTTTAAGAAACGTGGGAAATTTATTTTCAGTAATTAAATTATTATATATAAAAAAACATATTTTGAGTTGTACTTAATTCGTGTTCGTTAACATTAATCAAAAAAGCAAATGGATTATGTAATTTAAGTGGTACATTGGTATGTATGTACCTACTACTACGGACTACTTGGCTTTTTGCCGGGGAGATCAAAAAAACAGTTGCTAATAAAAAACAACATAGCAGAAGTGATGTTAATAATTATAATTAGATATTTAAAAAAATGCTTAAAATTTTGCATGTTGTGCCAGTGCTTACGAATGAAGCAACTGCGAAGCTACAATGCAGCCTGACTGAACTGATGCTAGCTAATACTGCTGCCATAGTGCTATACTGCTAGTGGCCTAGTGGCCATGTTCAGTCGGATATTATAACAGCCAAATGAATGGCAACTAAATGTCGGCACGTTGGCGTTCATTAGCTGCTGTCATAGCGCTGACTCCGCCGGCTCCGGCTGAACATGGCCATTTGATTCAGAGATGCTATATCAATTATGACAATTAATGGCATCAGTAAAACATAAGTTACAGTGAACTTTCCTGGAAATGTTTTCTGTAATTGTGATTCATTTTAATGCACAGCGCACAAACTAACTTAGCGTTGTAAGCAGAGATGGCGCTATGATAGTTCTTTACGAGAGTAAAAACCTGCACTGCAGAGACCCATGCGTGGCTTTCGGCTAAAATACCAAATTTTATAATAAAAAAAGATAATTTTATAGTTAATTATTTTACGCTACGTAATCAGAACTAGCACAGCACAGCATAATGTTTTGAGAATTAAAAACGTTTTGGGTTCGAAACTCATCAATAGAAAGCGAAAAATGATAAAATTCGAACATAGCATCTTTCATGCACAACGGGCCTCTAGGCCTCTAACTGTTGCGGATTCTTTGAATCTGCCCGCGTGACTAATGATAAATAATTCACATGACCAATGTTTGTTGAAACACATTGTATGATACTAAATGTCTCAAATAAGAAGTGGTAGTTTTTCTAGTGCAATGTAAACAGAAATAAAAACAAAATATATTTATCCATTTCGCTTGAAATGTTTCTAAAGAACGAAATTTATTCATTAAATTGATTTTTGTATACCTACTGTAAGTTTTTCCTCTTCGCCATGATTTTAGTCTATAAAACATAGGAACTGTTGGATTTTCAACAAAGCCACATATTTGATCACTTATCAAGTTATCACATCTTTCTACTAAAGGAAGGCTCGATGTAATAAGACACCAATTTTAAATCGCCAACATTTTAAATAAAATATATATGCAGGCAATTTGTAATCGACAGACTGTTTAGTTACATAAGTAACTAAACGCTAAACTAAGTAACTTGCGCTCATCTGTAATTGTTTAGTCGGCCGATTAAATAGTTTGTGCATTTTTACAAACTGAATGATCATGCAACTCATTTGTAACAAACAGGTTTAAGGGTATCCGAGTTCACTTGCAATCAATTAGTCTGCTCAAAAATCATTTTTACGTGCATAGGCACTGTATTTCGGTAAAAATGGTCTTACATTTAACTAAGGCTAAGGTAAGCAAAAACAAGTTATAAAGTGAAAAATATTTCCGTAGACTATTTGAATGTTTTAAAACATTTATTCTGTTCGATACAAATTTTAATTTTTACTATTTTTTGATGATTAATCAAATGATTTAGATTAATTAATAGATTAATTAATTTGCACGTTCTTATTAGTTGTGAATTTCATTTCTTCTTTTTTTTTCTTGAACTTCCAATAATTGCACATTGATTTTTATTGATGCATTATCACCTAATTATCTCTTTTTACATACTATATTGAAATGATAATGATGTTTATTGCAACTGTTTGATTGCTTGAGAGTTCACTTCTCAATTTGTCGATCATTTAGTTAGGTCTGTCGGTCGGCGCAAACCGTCGATTAGCGGATAGAATAATTTCACAATCACAAACTGCCTCTCAGCGGCTAGCCTTAGACAAAATGTCACTACGTTTTTGTTACAGAACAGATATTTGCCTCTAGTGCAGCCAGTAGGCACAACTTCATCCACCACTACATTTGTCCTCACAAAAATGTGTGTTGGTTTTTGGTTTTCGGTTTTCTTTCGTTATAATTTTCATTTCCGGGTGAATCCAGCCCAATCCATATAGGTATTTTTCTGAAACTTTTCGTGACACCATATAAATTCATTTTTATATGTTTCAGCCTATATATAGGTATATGTTTAAACGTAAATTTGCCTAATTTCTGGCTGCGTCATTGTAATATTTAGTTTCTAGCAAAGGTTGTAAATAAACATTTCAGACACAAATTCATTTCGATGTTCGATAGTATTATTGGAAAGTGAAGGTACATTTCCTTAGAAGCAGCCGCCGCCGCCAAGCTCTGCTCGCCCTCTTTCCTAAAACTGCGTATTCACTTACTTGAGCGTTTGCCGCAATGAGCGTGTCGCATGAGCGTTAGTTATCAAAGTGGCACAGCGAGTCGACCCGTGTTCACTTTGATGTACCGACGCTCATTCGGGACAAATGCTTTAGTGAATACGCAGCTTAATCATATCGTTTTTTAACATACGTTGGCCACACACGTTTGGTCAGACACTGCGACGCGACCGCCGCGCCGTGTGTCGATTGCTCACAAGGTAGTATCACTTTTCTAGGTTTACTTATTTATTTTTTTGGCAATGACTCTGTGAAACCACTAGCATATGTGAGCGCGGACTGCGAGACACATTTGAATAATTTGACCTTATTAATATTATTTCTGTTATATTCAAAAATATGTTTCTCGTTGAATTTTAACTAGTAATAATAATCAAGATTCAAATAAACATATAAGGAAATTGTAGAAATTTAAACTTTTTTTAAATGCAATAATTTGATAAATACGATCCGATGCGAAGTGATATTTACAATGTTCCAAAAAAAATATCGAATGTGAGTTTACTAGTACAATTTCAAGTGCGACTTCAGTCATAATGCCAGGAGTATTCATCGGGGCGAACTGTAAAATAGCCAAACACTTCATCGAAAATTTTAGTTTCATTTATTTTATTGATGTGCCGCCTTCATTTTATATTTCCGCGCTCTACATAACACTGTAAAACTAATTAAAAAAAAAAAAAAAAAACTTATAACACACTTTCGTTTATATTAATTAATTAATTTTGATTTATAAATCTTTTAAACAATTTAAAATGTAATTTTTATTGCGTTTCATGTGTATTTTGAATTATGTTTGGAATTATAAAACAGTTTGTAAATTTGTTTTATTTCCTTAAAATCCGTAATGATAAAATATTAAAAATGTAATAATTTGCCACTATAACTGGGAATTAATATAACTATATCAAAAATGATGATACAAAGGAAACGCTAGGGGCATATTTCTAAATACTCTTGCCTCGTAAATAATTTGTAGCGTCAATGTTTTATATAACTACAACCGTTGTTGGAACTGCTTTTAAAATTTTAATAATTAATTCGATTTTAAGAACCCATGGTTAATGACTCACTTGTCGACAGTTTGTTCTTATGGAATACCTAATTGGTTATATTAAAGTAGAATTGCTAATAGTTCTATATCAAACCAAGGATTATTTAATATTATTTAACAAATAATTATTTAAATTTGTTGCATGTTTACAGGTCTTATAATATGTAGAACAGGCATTTACATAAAAGCGTATAAAAAACAAAAAAGTAAATCTATTTTACTGTGGATTTTGGAAACAATTGTCAATGTTTAAGGAAAATATGCACACTGTATGCTATTATTCTAATATGTTTTTATCCGGAGTTCTCTGATGTGGAAACCTTTGACGATATTCTTCAACAGCAGATGTAGTACATACTACCATTGCAAAAACCATAAACAAATACCGTATTTGCATATTCAATATGTGAATAAGTATTGGGCATTTTGTAACACTTTTAATCGTACACGCTCGAAAATAATTGTCAATTCACTGTAAGATAGGGTGCTTTAAATCGAGATGTACATAGGCGGAGTCGATATGCTGCGCAGAGAGCTAGGAGGGTGAATGTTTTACCGAAGGCAGTATTAGAAACCGATATCTGCGCCGGTTTATTGCCATGTACATCTCGATTTAAAGCACTCTACATCAATTTGAAAACAAGCGAGAATAGCATCATTTATTACAAGGACGTAATGATTGGAACAATGTGTGTGGGAAATTTTGTTATTACTCTGTAACTTGAAAGCAAATAAATATCGGATAACATTTAATTTTTTTGGAATAGACTCCTTGAGTTTGGTGCGATCCTCCCGTCACTTGTAGTGACATTTCGAACTGTAAGTTGCAGGTTATGTTTGTGTTCGTATATCTGGTTTAGTTGAAAATAAATACGTGTAAAAGTACAAAACGCGTTATATTTTGTGTTAAATGTGCTAGAATATCTTGAATACACAAATCGGCAATTTAAGAGCACTGTTTATGTCGAGGAATTTAAAGAAAAGGTCTTCTTACATTTAAAACTTCGTTTGAAGACATATGAAATCAATATTCCCCAACGAGATATCGTTTGAATAGTAAACAAAACAAAAATGGAAACTGTCAATCACTGGGATGTATACTTTGTATAAAAGGTCACATGTTATGTAGATAACAAGTTCATTTCCTTTTTTAAATACGTTTGTTATTCATTTTAAACTGTTTTTTTTTTTTTTTTATATCCAAAAGAAAACATTTTCTTTAACGATAATAGTATTATAAAATTTATAAATCTGTACTTGAAACTCTTTTTTTTAATATTTTGGTTTGGTATAATATCATGCGCTTAATTTTAAAAATTCTAAACTCGAATAATTTCGAGAGACGAAATTTATGAAACCAAAATCCACAACAACGGGGATTCTATCTTCATGTATCAAAAATGTATGTATATACAGGATCATTCGCGAAAGTGGTTCGTTAGAACTTTTCCGTGTTCCAGAAATATATCAAGTCTAATAACTTGGAATTATAAGCTACACCAACTGATCTCTTATTCTAAATTATTGGCGCTCACGTATCACTTCCGGTTGTACCGGAAGTGCATACCACCTTTGTTATTTTAAATGGAATGGTATATTTTTTCATCGTTTTTCAGATTCTACTCACAATTCTACACCAAAACTTGTCAGGGTACCCTATACTAAAATCTAGCCGTTTTGGAGTTTTTTGTTGCTTAAAAAAATGTTACCAATTGCAGTGGTAAATTGAAAATTCTGTATTTCCGGAAGTACTGCACTTGAAATCTTCATTTTTGGCATTTTGCTAGTTGATACTGATACTGATGTTAAAGTTGCCAGGAAGTATACAGGGCCGCTCAAAATTAGCGACAACTTCCAACAACTTCAAATCATTAAAAATCAATTTTTTTAAACGGAACCCCCTTTATAATACAGCGTTTTTAAATGCGCTTAGTAATTCTACATCGATTTTTATAATGCATACAACCCATTTTTTCTGATAGTTTTTGAGTTATAAGCAGTTTTCTAAATAATTCCCCTAAAAATGCCGTTTATGCCTTGTTTAGTGATCTTAGACAGCCTTGGATGTCATTATAATTAAGTAATATGATTGTCTACTTTGACAATTGTCTTTTGTTTGACATTAGTATAAAGACATAATGGCTGGTGTAGTAAATAATTACACATATAACGATATTTTAAAATTTATTTTACTTACATGAAGAATGTCGGAGAGTAGTGGATA